>LGRX02034348.1:0-58237 GCA_001247695.2 Cymbomonas tetramitiformis | reverse complement strand
CGCCGCCCAATGGCCGGGGATAAAAGGCCTAGTCCTGCTGTTCGAGGCTACCACACCGCCCAATGGCCGGGGATAAAAGGCCTAGTCCTGCTGTTCGTGATGGGTCCAAGTCCAAGGCCTCCTCATGCTTCTCCAATCCACTGGGGTGGTGGTGGGCTGACTTTGCTGTTCAGTGCTTCACACAATTCTGCATATCTGCTGAGCCATGTATGGCAAAGGCCGTTCAAAGCCCCCCAGATGCCATGGACCGTGCTTCGCGGGGGTCGCAGAGAGCCCTTGCCTGTCGGCACGTCCGAACTGCAAAATGCGATGGTGCATTTTGCGTGGCATGCGTGATTAGACACTTGCCTCTCAATATGGTTTGCTTGATGGTGGTCGGGACCTTCGGGTGATCTTTACATTACTCAGCACTCAGGGGATGGCTCAGGGGGTGTGGTGCGTGTTCACGTAGCGCCAGGCCCCTGCATCCAATACCCGTTCAGTGGGGTATTGGACAAGCTCGGTCCAGTTCGTATGCCTTACGCCACATGGCGCCTTTGTGCTTCGACTCTCTTGAGCGTTGGTTAAGTGGCTATCTGACTTCCCAGGTGTCTCTGCCCAAGGACGGCGAGCTTTCCTGGCATGGGTGCGTTGTGAACACCGCGAGTTTCGCGCGTCGCATGGTGCGCGATCCTTGAGGAGCCGCGCACGGCCGGTTGTGCTGCAGGGGCTGTGGGATAAGCTGCTGATGTGGGATGAGCGCGAGTACGTCATGACATGCTGCACAAGCGGGCACGACAAATGGTCGGATAAGGTTCGCGCTTTCTCTGTGCAGCTCCGCCTTGCGTCCCTTTGATGGCCGTGCTCAAGCGGAGGGCTCCCAGCCTGGAGTCAAGCGGAGGGCTCCCAGCCTGGAGTCAAGCGGAGGGCTCCCAGCCTGGAGTCAAGCGGAGGGCTCCCAGCCTGGAGTCAAGCGGAGGGCTCCCAGCCTGGAGTCCTGAGGAGGGCTTCCTGCGGCGCGGCGGATGCTCTTCGGCCCTCGGAAAGGCGGCGCAGACTAGGGTGGATCTGCGAGCAGAGAGTCGAGGGTAGCTCGGAGCAGGGAGGGGAGATGGGCGGGTGGGGGGGTGGATGGACATGCGGCTGGGCAGACGGGTTGAGGGCGGGGATTGTGGAATGCCTATGCCTGCAGGGAGGCAAGAAGGGTGGGGGCATCGTGGATGGGCACGCCTACACGATGATCGGCGTGCGTGAGGTGAAGTCTATCAAGCTGGTGAACGTACGTAACCCGTGGGGCAGCTTCGAATGGACCGGGGCCTGGAGCGACAACGCCTCCGAGTGGAAGAAGAACCCCGATGTGAAGAAGGCCATCAACCCTAAGTTCGGTAACGATGGTACGCTCCGCGCATGCCCGCCCGGCCTGCTTCCCCTCCTCGTGCACGGGCGCAGGCCACGCCCCAGAGAGGCGTCCATTACGCCAAATCCGTAAATCCCTCTCACAAGCAGATCTGCGTGCGGCGTGTTGATGGCGGCCGTTGGATTTCCGGCACACGGGTATCCTCTTCAGTGATGACCACCGCAATGCTGCTGAAGGCTCGAGCCACCGCCCTGCGGCCCTGCTCCGTGTCGCCCTGTCGAAGAGTTGATGAACGCAGGGAGAGTCCACCCCATTCCCCCTATTCCGCGGACGGCAGGAGGCTTGTCCGGTATTGTCACTACCATTTAAAGGTACCCTTATATCATTATATGAGGAATATAAAAGCACGATAGGATCTAGACCAGATCTAGACCAAATCTAGAAGCCAAAGTGACAACAACGAACATTTACGGGCGGCAGGCTCCTTCTGGATGGCGTATGCGGATTGGCTCAAGGCGTTCAGTGGAGTGGAGGTGTGCGCTGTGCGGAGGCAGACGGAGAAGGTGAGCCGCCCTGCGATTTGACCCTGCAGAGATCCACGTTGTGCGCTTTCGCCGTCCTCTCAACCGCACAAGGGCGCTGCTGGCAGTCCTCGGGGGCGGCGTCGTAGCGCGGATGACGCCTGTGCTGTTGTGCTGTGTAGGCAGTGCCATAGACGGAAGGCGAGGCGCGTGACTTCCGTAGGCTTGGGTCTACTTGAGGGGCATCTGTGGGAAGCAGGAGTCCTCATGGTCATCTGGATGGTCGACACGTGTCCCAAAACGTCTGACCGCTGCATGTTCGTGCGCGAGCACTAGGCAGCGAATGAACACTGCAATACATCATGGAGTCAAGGGAGCAAAGTGGAGGGAATTGCCGCTTGAACTTGACAATCAAAATGCGGAACTGAACCTAACATTGCCTGATGTCGCCACCTGACCTATTGCGATGCCAAGCGGCCTTACAGCTTCAATGGAATGCGCTGAGCGCGCCTGGGGGAGGGAAACTCTCTGGTGGCGTAACAGAAGTGGTTTGAATCACGGCTTCCGAGTGAATTCGAGGACGGCAACTGGGCATCTCTCAGCCAGCCCTACCCCTCTCGCATGTTTGTGGTGACCCTGACGAAACCCGATGAAATATTCATTGGGCTCCACCAGGTGACCCGTGGATCCGCCTCACATGGCACCCTCAAGCACGTCCGCCGCACTGGTTGCCAATAGTTGCCCGGGAGAGACTGGCGGAGGGCGACGATGAAAGTAGTGAACATCGTCCGGGCGCAGCCAGCCGGCCTGAAGTGTGCGCCACTGAGCTGCCAGCCACGCAGGAGTCCCATCAGATCCTCCCCGCCGATACGCAGCCTGAAACCGGTATTTTGCTTGTGCGAGCTTGAAAGCTAAGCTCCCCTCGTGACGGGGCGCAATATCAGCGACAATCAATGGGGGGCGTGTTTGCTCCGGGTGAAGCGCTGTCACAAGATGACCCGCGTGCGCGTATGCATTGCCGCGCAGCGCTGATCTCAGCCGTTGGGAGACGTGCTGCCAGATCACGCTCATTCAGTGTCACCCGCGCCTTAGTGTGGCACGCACCAGTAAGTACTTGGCGTGTGCAGCAGTGGCGCATGCCGTGCCGTCACCAACACTGCCCGTTGCCGATGCGACCATATGGTAGCATGCTATGGCCCCAACCTGCTCTGCTCTCATCAACCGGGTGTTGGCAGGCCACCCTCAGCTGGTGTGCCTCACGCCACTCGGTGATGCGGATGCCGTTGTGACCGTTGGATGCTTGCTTCGTGGTCCTGGGTGCATGGATACGGCTGTGCTTATGGTACCTTGCCTCGCGCTGCAGTCCTTGCCTCTGCAGACTGGTCTGAAGTGATATTTTCAAGAAGAGGAGTAGAGTGGGTACATCCACGTTTGGTATTTGCGGGGAACACGTCGGTGTTGGGCTTTGGTTTGGTTTCATGTTCTTATCATCATAATTCTAATACCACTTGTCAGGCTCTACGCACACGATTCGGTGTGTGCTTAGTCGCTCAGTCTGTATAATACCGTTTGTTGGGTCTCCCTCTATTCAGTTTGTATGAGAATACCGCTCTCCGGGCCTTTCTGTACTTAGTTTGTATGATACCGTTTGTTGGGTTATACACTCTATTCAGTTTCGAGAATACAATATCATGACCTTCACCTCAGAGAATTTTAAGATAGTTTGCCAGTGGATCTCCTATTGATTATATAAATAATACCATGTCGGGCCTTTCTGTATAGTTGTATGATACCGTTTGTTGGAGTGTATCTGTTCCGGTTCTTGTGAGAGACCTACTGCAGCTCTCCGGGCCTTTCTGTACTGTGTGATAATACCGCTCTCCACAGGCATCGTTGCACTTTCTGGTTGTATGATACCGTTTGGTGGTCTCCCTCTATTCAGTTTGTATGATAATACCGCTCTCCGGGCCTTTCTGTACTTAGTTTGTATAATACCGTTTGTTGTCCCTCGACTAAGGCAGACTTCTTTACCTCCTCTAGGTTCTTGGTCGAGCTATGTTTGGTTAGTGCACCCTTCGGTGCATCCAGCGTCGATGAGGTTCTGACTGGGGCGACACTGAGCTGCTCCACCGTTGGGAGTTTCTAGGATCTCATCGCACCGACAGCATTATGAAATACCGTGAGGGTCGGTCGGCTCAACAGGAGGATGAGCGAATGGAGGGTGCACCCCCCCATCTCCACATCGGCCTCAACATATACACAATGGATGGGCGCAAGGTAAACCTCTAATTGTAACCACCTATTGCGCCATCACGTGTGCAGCTCTAATCGTAACCACCTATTGCGTCCTCACGTGTGCAGCTACGTCGCTGTCACAAGAAATATGGGGATCGAGTTTGAGTCAACGCTCGAGGAGACACGCAGCCTTGAGGCTGCGTCACCGTCAGTGGAGACGCGCGGCTCCAGGCTGCGTCACCGTCAGTGGAGGCACAAGGCTCGAGGCTGCGTCACCGTCAGTGAAGGCGCAAGGCTCGAGGCTGCTTCGCCGGCAGTGGAGGCGCAAGGCTCGAGGCTGCGTCGCGGGCAGAGGAGGCGCAAGGCTCGAGGCTGCGTCACCGTCAGAGGAGAAGCAAGGCTCGAGGCTGCGTCACTGACAGAGGAGACGAGCGGCTCCAGGCTGCTTCACCGTCAGAGGAGATGGCGGCTCGAGGCTGCATCACCGGCAGAGGAGACGCAAGGCTCGAGGCTGCGTCTTTGTCAGAGGGGACGAGCGGCTTGAGACTGCGTCACCGGCAGAGGAGGCGCAAGGCTCGTGGGTGCGTCACCGTCAGAGGAGACGCAAGGCTCGTGGCTGCGTCACCGGCAGAGGAGGCGCAAGGCTCGAGGCTGCGTCACCGGCAGAGGAGAAGCAAGGCTCGAGGCTGCGTCACCGTCAGAGGAGAAGCAAGGCTCGAGGCTGCGTCACCGTCAGAGGAGACGAGCGGCTCGAGGCTGCGTCACCGTCAGAGGAGATGGCGGCTCGAGGCTGCATCACCGGCAGAGGAGACGCAAGGCTCGAGGCTGCGTCATTGTCAGAGGAGACGAGCGGCTTGAGACTGCGTCACCGGCAGAGGAGGCGCAAGGCTCGTGGCTGCGTCACCGGCAGAGGAGACGCAAGGCTCGTGGCTGCGTCACCGGCAGAGGAGGCGCAAGGCTCGAGGCTGCGTCACCGGCAGTGGAGGCGCAAGGCTCGAGGCTGCGTCACCGTCAGAGGAGACGAGCGGCTCGAGGCTGCGTCACCGTCAGAGGAGATGGCGGCTCGAGGCTGCATCACCGGCAGAGGAGACGCAAGGCTCGAGGCTGCGTCTTTGTCAGAGGGGACGAGCGGCTTGAGACTGCGTCACTGGCAGAGGAGGCGCAAGGCTCGAGGCTGCGTCACCGTCAGAGGAGACGAGCGGCTCGAGGCTGCGTCACCGGCAGAGGAGACGCAAGGCTCGAGGCTGCGTCACTGACAGAGGAGACGAGCGGCTCCAGGCTGCTTCACCGTCAGAGGAGATGGCGGCTCGAGGCTGCATCACCGGCAGAGGAGACGCAAGGCTCGAGGCTGCGTCTTTGTCGGAGGGGACGAGCGGCTTGAGACTGCGTCACTGGCAGAGGAGGCGCAAAGCTCGTGGGTGCGTCACCGTCAGAGGAGACGAGCGGCTCGAGGCTGCGTCACCGGCAGAGGAGACGCAAGGCTTGAGGCTGCGTCACTGACAGAAGAGAAGCAAGGCTCGAGGCTGCGTCACCGTCAGTGGAGACGCAAGGCTCGAGGCTGCGTCACCGTCAGAGGCGACGCAAGGCTCGAGGCTGCGTCACCGTCAGAGGAGGCGCAAGGCTCGAGGCTGCGTCACTGACAGAGGAGGCACAAGGCTCAAGGCTGCGTCATCGGCAGAGGAGGCGCAAGGCTCGAGGCTGCGTCACGGACAGAGGAGACACAAGGCTCGAGGCTGCGTCATCGTCAGAGGAGGCACAAGGCTCGAGGCTGCGTCTCCGTCAGTGAAGGCGCAAGGCTCGAGGCTGCGTCACCGGCAGTGGAGGCGCAAGGCTCGAGGCTGCGTCACCGTCAGAGGAGGCGCAAGGCTCGTGGCTGCGTCACCGGCAGAGGAGGCGCAAGGCTCGAGGCTGCGTCACCGGCAGAGGAGAAGCAAGGCTCGAGGCTGCGTCACCGTCAGAGGAGACGCAAGGCTCGAGGCTGCGTCACCGTCAGAGGAGACGCAAGGCTCGAGGCTGCGTCACCGTCAGTGAAGGCGCAAGGCTCGAGGCTGTGTCACTGACAGAGGAGACACAAGGCTCGAGGCTGCGTCACCGTCAGTGGAGATGCAAGGTTTGAGGCTGCGTCACCGTCAGAGGAGAAGCATGGCTCGAGGCGGCGTTATCGCAAGTGGTGACGCAAGGCTCAAGGCTGCGTCACCGTCAGTGGAGAAGCAAGGCTCGAGGCTGTGTCACCGCAAGTGGAGACGCAAGGCTCGAGGCTGCGTCACTGACAGTGGAGGCGCAAGGCTCGAGGCTGCGTCACCGGCAGAGGAGAAGCAAGGCTCGAGGCTGCGTCACCGTCAGAGGAGACGCAAGGCTCGAGGCTGCGTCACCGTCAGAGGAGAAGCAAGGCTCGAGGCTGCGTTATCGTCAGTGGAGAAGCAAGGCTCGAGGCTGCGTCACCGTCAGAGAGACGCAAGGCTCGTGGCTGCGTCACGGGCAGAGGAGGCGCAAGGCTCGAGGCTGCGTCACCGGCAGAGGAGAAGCAAGGCTCGAGGCTGCGTCACTGACAGAGGAGACGAGCGGCTCCAGGCTGCTTCACCGTCAGAGGAGATGGCGGCTCGAGGCTGCATCACCGGCAGAGGAGACGCAAGGCTCGAGGCTGCGTCTTTGTCAGAGGGGACGAGCGGCTTGAGACTGCGTCACTGGCAGAGGAGGCGCAAGGCTCGAGGCTGCGTCACCGTCAGAGGAGACGAGCGGCTCGAGGCTGCGTCACCGGCAGAGGAGACGCAAGGCTCGAGGCTGCGTCACTGACAGAGGAGACGAGCGGCTCCAGGCTGCTTCACCGTCAGAGGAGATGGCGGCTCGAGGCTGCATCACCGGCAGAGGAGACGCAAGGCTCGAGGCTGCGTCTTTGTCAGAGGGGACGAGCGGCTTGAGACTGCGTCGCTGGCAGAGGAGGCGCAAAGCTCGTGGGTGCGTCACCGTCAGAGGTGACGAGCGGCTCGAGGCTGCGTTATCGTCAGTGGAGAAGCAAGGCTCGAGGCTGTGTCACTGACAGAGGAGACACAAGGCTCGAGGCTGCGTCACCGTCAGAGAAGGCGCAAGGCTCGAGGCTGCGTCACCTTCAGAGGAGAAGCAAGGCTCGAGGCTGCGTCACCGTCAGAGGACTCGCAAGGCTCGAGGCTGCGTCACCGTCAGAGGACTCGCAAGGCTCGAGGCTGCGTCACCGTCAGTGGAGGCTCAAGGCTTGAGGCTGCGTCATCGTCAGTGGAGGCGCAAGGTTAGAGGCTGCGTCATCGTCAGTGGAGGCGCAAGGTTCGAGGCTGCGTCGCCGGCAGAGGAGGCGCAAGGCTCGAGGCTGCGTCACCGTCAGAGGAGGCACAAGGCTCGAGGCTGCGTCACCGTCAGAGACGGCGCAAGGCTCGAGGCTGCGTCACCGTCAGAGGAGATGGGCGGCATTTTGCTGTTATTTGCGCTTTACGTTTTGAAACAACCATTCGTTTGTTGCGCTTCTTGGACGATTCTTTTTCTCTGAATTGCTTCATACAATACATTCCTGCAAATGATTGTTGGCTGTTTTTCCAGCTGCAGTTCACGGGAGTTTCAGGAGTGCCCACCTGTTTGCTGCAGGTGTTGGCGAAGAAACAAGGCATTGGCCGCTGCGTCCAGGTGGACCATCTGAAGTTGGACAAGGGTTCCTTCCTGTTACGGCTCACTGCTTATGGATACTACACGTCAAAAGCGCAGAAGGGATCGGAGCGCGTTTTGTTTCCAGGTAAATTTGAGAAGTACATCACCTGACTGAATATATATCCATTAAAGTATCACCTATACTGTCCTTGCCGTGCCTGCCACTTGGGAGAAGTTGAAACTGAAATTTTGTAAGACGGATTTGAAAATGTGACTGCAGTGGAGAACAATTGCGTTGCTACCATATGATATTTGCGTGTACTATACCCAAGATGCGCAATGTCGCTACTACACTGACAATTTGGCTGCTGCAACTGCAAGTCTTGCTTGCTTTTTATTTGATTCGGGCAAAGAGCCAGCAAGTTGTGTGAATGTATGGAAGTCGGGGGTATGTCATAAGCAGGGCCTCCGGAGGATTTACCCAAGCAACTCCCACGCCATTTCGTTCTGGTGGGACACGCGGACTCCAAGATCATTCTTAGAGATGCCACTGTTGCTGAATCTCCTTGGAAGCCTCGCAAGTAAATGATGGCGAAGGATGAACCGCATTCATTGTTTTATTTGTGTGCACAAAGATTTTCCTCATTTTCTGGGCACAGTGCAGCCTCTGTCGCATTTGTTTTGCCGGTGGCAGAGCGAATATATTCTGTGAATTCGCAAGGGTATTAGTTCGGATCCCTTTGCCACGCCTGCAATTTACCAAAAATGTTTAAATGTAAGCACAGAATGTGTAATGGCAATGTTTTCTGCACCTGATGTCGGGTTTTGATGAATCCTCTCCGAAGGCTGTGGATGAAACCGTGATTTCGTGGAGTTTCGTAGATAGGATTTCATTAAACTCAATCGAGACAATAAAGCACCCTCGTAAGTATCCCTATTCAGAAGATGACTATTGCACCGTTGCAAGATATGCTTCGAAGCTAATAATGGACAAGGCTACAATAGGACAATTGCACTATATCTTTATGTCGGGAAAGATTAGCCAGTATTTTGACAGGGTGAGACAGTGCTCTTCCACAATAATTACTTTTAAGTTAGAACCGTCTCCTCTGGGCTACCATTCATGTCGTATACTCTGAGGGCGCGCCTCCCGAATATCTGATGAATCTAGTATTTTCAGGTTAACATCAATCACGCTCTACCACCTATACAAATCCTAATCAGGGGATCAGCACATTAATTGCTCTCTAGTATATCTAGCTGCATCTTGCCATTTTCCTTCGAGGGGCCAAGTCTGCTTCGTCATCAATGTCGATATTTCCAGACGTGTCAGATTGGCCTTTCGGCTCAGATACGGGTTTCCCACCTCGGATTCGAGGTGTAACACGTTGTCGCAAACGCGTGCATATGATGGGACAAATACTGATAGTCCCGAGTGACCTCAATGCTCGCATATATATATGTCTGGCATATTCTCAACATACACATAAGTCTGTAATAATCCAGACATGTTCCAACATAACACACGATCGTAGAGCTACAAAAATTTTGAAATTCTGATATTCTAGAAACACGTGCCAGGCTTTCACGTACAAGCCCAAATTTCTAACATGTAAAAAGATAAAAACAGCAGTATAATATATTCATCAAAAGATTAACAAAATCACCAAAAGTACGAATTATTGTACAAAACTGTGAGCAGAACTGTCTTAGCAATCTAGCACTTGGCACGCGAACAGCCACCTAGCACTTGCGAAGGCAAAACAATAATGAGTCCACTAGTCCTAACCTGCGGTCAGAGCCTACTTATTCTCAAGTCAATGTCACATCTGTAAAAACTTGTAACAGGCTTCCGCCCTGAAATCTTCATCTACCAATAGGATGCCACTATTCTATGCCAGCTTTAATGATGTTAGGCGCCGTTCACAAACGGCTGGATCTTCTTGCCATTTGGCTTGCTTCCATTCGAGCATAACTTCGAGTGTCTTAGTGGCTTGGAAGACGAGGGGGGGTAAGTTGTTGCGCGAATTCTCCTTGTACACAGGGATAATAGCGAAGCTTCCATCCTGAAGAAGAACTTGCCCATCAAACATGCACAAGACGCCAGGGGAGTCGAGGTTCGTGATGGGAATGGAAAACAAGTTGCTAGACTTATACTCGGTCATGTAGTCGCCATAGGTTTTGATATCATGTCCATAATCCTCTGCTCATTATTGTTGGCATAAGCCCGTATTGTCTGGTAGCCTGGCGTGTCTGTTAAGGTATCGTCTGTCTGTAAATGTACGAAAACTTGCTTGGGCGCCACGCCATTTTTCAAGTGCTGGTCGATATACGCTTTCACCAAAGGAGTAAGGCCTTTATTAAAAAGGGTTTCGTGATCGTGTTCCCCGCGCTGATACAAGTCACACTCAATAGTTGTGCCTGTCGAGCGTTGTATCACTTTGAAGAAAATAGAGCACTTGTGAGACTTTGACAAGGAACACGTATACTTGGAGGTGACTTTCCCAGTCGCATTCGCGGTGTGCGGCTTAGCTCCAGATACCTTTCTAGCGCCCTGATGGCGGAGCGCAGGCGAGCACCTGGCTGCTGGGCCTTAAAGGCTTTCCTAACTCTAGGGGGTAAACGCTGAGCCCTGAACTTCCAGTGCCCGCGAACTCTCGCAACATCCGACCCCTGGTTCTCCAAGTGCTGTTGGTAGACTGCCCGTGGCTCAACTGTGTGGCTAGACCGGTTTTTACCCCGGGTGTCCGCACCGGTGATCCAACAGAGCAGCTCCCACGGCTCCTCGGGGCGCGGAACCGAGGCGGTTGCTGGGGTTCTGGCGGACTTCCAAAAGTTCGCCTGCTCTCTCTGGATGCGTTGCTCGACCTGTTCCCGCTCAGGAGGCACTGGGCTTCCCGTGCGGGTGGCGGCTAGCATGTCCAAATCTTCCTGTTCACACTCCCCGACCCGACTCTGGTTCCTGAGGTGGCGCCTGGCGCTGCTGCTAAGGTGTCTCCCGCACCTCCTCCACCTATCACGCAGCACCTGCATCGCTGTGGACGCCGGCGCGGGGCCCTTTTGTCCCCCTGACCCCGCAGTGACGGGGCCCGCGCCCTTTACTGCGGGGAGGACGCCCCGGGCTGGGGAGCGTCCTCCTGGACAAAATCCAATCCGATGGCAGCCAAAGCTTCATCCATCGAATCGTCCCCTATCAACGCCAGGGTGTCCTCCAGGAGGCACTTGGCCCACTCTTTCGGGCGCTGCTTCGCCTGCGGACAGTCGCGGGCGCAATGGTCCATGCTCTTGCACAGACGGCAGCCCTCGTACTCTGGGGAGCCGAGTCGTTGCCCTGTGGGTGTCGGAGTACCAGCGGATGTCGCCATGGCTAGCAGCTCCTCCGTGACATCTACGTGGGCCAGCAGCTGGACCGAGCGGCTCGTCTTATCCTGGCTCTGCCGTACGTAACTCCCGCTCAGCCTCTATGGCCCAGGTCAGGAGTTCGTGGCGGCCTTTACTGGCCGTCCGGCTCAGGGTCAGGACCGAAGAGCCTTTCCTCTCGGCTATAAGGAAGACTTTCCTCCTTACCTCCGGTATCAACCCCGTAAGGAATATCTTCAGCAGCTCCTCTTCCGGCACCGGAGAGGTGAGCTCGTGGGCAGCCAGCATGCTTACGATGTCGTGAGCAAGGTGCACCCCGTCCCAGAACTCGCGGACCGTGCGAGTCTGTCTGTCCTGACTTTGACGCACGCGACGCAGGAACGGACCGATCGACGCCATTTCCCCTTTGTCGGGCATCACCAGCTGCGCCAAGGGGACCACTATGACGTCCAGGGTGAGGTTCTTACCTTCCCGAGCCTCCGTCAACACCGAAGAAAGCTCGCGGTACTCGGAGCTGAGTTTGCCGAAGCAGTGTCTGGCCACTTCCGACAGCAGAGAGTGGTCTGACAACACCTTCTCCTCACCCCCGCTCTCTAGTGTGCCCAGACGCGCCATCTCCATGGCGTAGCGCACCGGCTCCAGTTCCCGAACCTCCCTGACCTGCCGAACAAATCGGAGGAGCCGACCAAAGACGTGGGACGACCTCTCCACCTCTGTGTGGTATCTGTCCACTGCCTTTTCCATGGCTCTGAGGGCCTCCTTGAGAGCGTGCTGCTCGTCCTTACGACTGTGATGGCTTCGGGGTTCCCTGTAACGAGAGGACGAGAAGGTGAACTGGCTGTCGCCATCCCCGTCCTCACCCGGCCCATCGCCGCCAGGATCCTCGCCCGGACCCCCCGGATCTCCTGGCCCTCCAGGGTCACCGCCCCCCGAGCCTCCGGGACCTTCATGACTGCTGACACCGGGCACCTCCGGAAGCTCGTTTGGCTCCGAGTGCTCAGGTTGAGGGACCACCGCCCCCCCGTCTCCTGGTGTGTCTGCCGCCGCAGCAAGCGGAGGCGGTGACACAACCGGGAAGTCGTCGAAAGCACCGGGCCACACGTCCGCGGCGCAAAACCCACACACCGGCAGGTACACCTTCTTCAGGAATGCCACTACACTTTTCCTAGTGCCCACATGACATGTCCACATATGCACCGGACTCTCCTCGCGCCCGCACCCGCAGCGAGCGCAGTTCTCTGCGACGGACGCCACGGCCTCCGTAAGGCTGTAAATCACCTGAGCCCCGAGGACTCTGTCCTCGTCCGAGATCCTTGCCTTCAGGCATTGCCTGATCTGACTGGTAGTGTGCACGCACCCAGCGACCTGACCAAGGGAACGATACCTACGGGCGGCGTCGTAAAACAGGTGCTGGGCTTCGATCCCCGGTTTGCCATGCTCGACCACGGCTTTCCGGAGGGCGGCGCAGACTCTCACTGGGAGGGAAACAAAGTCCCATGAGTGCGGCGGTTGCACTGCCACGTCCGCGCGTGACTCCTCCGGAGGGCTTTGAACGCCCCGGTTCTCGACGTCACAGGTGACGACGGAAGTCGGCTCTACCAGCTCATGTCCCTCTCGGGAGATGGGCGTCTCCTGAACCGGACTCGACGCTGCCGCTGAGGGCCCTCGAGCGTCTGACTCCACGGGCCCCGAGGGCGAAGCCTGAACCAGGGCGAGCCTTTGGACTTGTGACTCTATGACCGCCTGCAGCCTCTCCTCTAGCTGGGCCTCAGCTGCTGCTCGCCGCTCATCAGCAGCTACCTGCTGAGCGACGCTCTCGTCGACAGCCAACTGCCTGGCAGTCTCCCGGGCTCTGCGGCCAGCCGGTCTGCAGCCCAGCGCTCTTCGACAGCGCGTTGCTCGGAGGCCCTGCGTTCCTCGGCAGCGCGCTGATCGGAGATCCTGCGCTCCTCGGCAGCTCTTTGACTCTCTTGGAGTTGCCGAGACAGCTGTTCCAGGCGAGCCTCGGCAGCCGCCTCCCGAGCTTGCGACTCCTTCTGCCAGGCTTCCTTCAGCTCTCGCAGGTCCTGACTGTTCCTGCTCCAGGTGGACTCCGGGGACGACGACGTGTCCCCTGAGGAAGTCGGACCGGGGTGCGGGGCCGAGGGTGCTCGACTGGGCTTCCGGGTGCGAGGCACCGGGCGACTGGGGCCGCTCGGCTTAGGCGCCTGAGTCCTGGGCCTCGGACGTTCCGCGGGATGCTCTTCCTCCGATGAGGACGAGAGGGGAGCAAACCGGTTCGACCAGTTCCCACCGGGGGCTGCGGAACTCGGAGGTGCTGCACCTGACTTCCTAAGACCCCTGTGTGACTTCCGGGTGCGGCCGCTCATTCTGACGGCCGCGACGACCGCTCTCCTTACCTCCTGGAGGTCCACTCCTCGGCGTACTATCTCCCCTGGTCTGCTGGCGTTGATGGCAAAGGCAGAGAATCTACACCTCCCGAGGGAGTTGTGAGGGTCCTCGCGCTTTTGCTGCATCAACCCCTTGGACTCGGAGACTGACTGCTGGTGGATCTCCAGGCGATAAGCGCCGTCGTCGGAGAGCCCATGGTCCTTGAGCTGGAACCACATTAACCCTGACAGCGGGTGGTCTTTCCCCAGGCGCTTTAGGCCTCGACGGATGTCTTGCCACCAAGACTCCTGGTCGGAATCCGAGCAAGAGCTGACACCGGATGAGGTTCCCGCCTTCCTTACTGGACGGCGGGCACTCGTTCCCTGGGACGAGTCCGAGCTGACTGGGGTCGTCCTGGGGAGCCGGCGCCACTCGCGGAGACACCTTCTGCCCATCTGGGTCATCCGGTGTCTCCGGGCCCCAACCCACCAGGTGCTCCTCTCCTTGGCGAGCATCGTCTGCTGGTGCCATGCCATGAAGACAGCCCCAGCTTGACGTCTGCCTCTGCGCCACAGACCCTGTGTCTGGACGACATGCTGGCGCCATGCCGCGAAAGCGGACTCGACTCGGCGCCGACTGCCTCTGACAAACAGGCCCTGAAGTTGGGCGACCTGCTGGGTGACGTCATTCCACGCTTGGAATGCCAGGCGCTGGAGCTCGCGCTGATGCGCTGACTGGTCCGTTCTGGCCTTCCATGCGACCCACGCAAGCCGCGCGGTTGCGCGCTGACGAGCTGGCAGGGAGACTCTCGCACGTCGTTGCGCTGAATTCAGCGCCCAGGTGCTCCATTGATTGACGGAGGGCCAATGCGAGCATGGATTGACGTCGCTCTCCTCGCCAAGCCGGATTGGGCCGGATGCGAGACTCGTGCCCCCGTGACTGGACGACGTCCAGCCGCTCTGGGCGCCGGACATCATCAGACTCCCCTTCTGCAGGGGGGCTCCAGTCACTGGCTCGGTAAATCTCAAAGCGCCCTGGGGCGCTGATGAGATTTCCTTGCTCGCCCCCCACGAGGGGAGAGAGGGAGGACGCTGCCGGTCCCGACGTCGGTTCCTGACGGACGACCCTACTGCTCGCACTCCTGCTGGACGCAGGGAGTGGGGAGAAGGGAGCTGCCGAGGGGTTCAACCCCTTAGCAGAGCGGTCCGAGTCCGACCCGGAGCTGGCGCCTGCCGCCGGCGCCGGAGCTTCGGGCGACGCACGCTTCCGGCGCGCCGGCTGCCGTAGCGCCGAGCTCAATGCGAGCTCGGACACTGGCTCAGCCCCACTGACTCTCGCTGGTGAAGGGGTTTTCGGTGGTGAGGCCCTGGGGGGCCCACCAGACAACCCTGGAGGGGCTCTCAGGGGCGTGCACGCCGGTGTAACCTCGAGGGCTTCACCGCCGTATTGGCGTGCAAGCGCACGCCGCACTCCCCCCCCCTCTCACGGGAGCGCCAATCCCGGCCGTCCGACTTGCCAGCCGCGCCCCAGAACTCCGAAGAGCCCGGGCCGACCGACAGGCCCGCAGCGCGAGATCCCGACTGACCGGACCCCACGGCTGAGCCGGGGGCGGCACCGGCCCGACCCCCCCCACGACGGCCCGACCGACCGAGGAATTCCTCTTCATCCGAGTACATTGGCATTGTATGCGTGCTATGCGTGAGATCTAACCAGCTGAAGCCGAAAGCACTACACGACACACGTGGTGACTAGCACCCGCCGATCCAGAAATTCACTACTTGCGCCCGAGCACAAGTAGCCACACCGGCCGAAGCGCGGAGATTTCCGGAAAAGAGGATTCTAGAAAACTAAAGTCCCATTGGGAACATCACACGTGGTACTCTCGCAAATTAACTAATCGCAAAACGTGTGGCGCGGCAACTAGTACCCGCTCCTAGGAATTCGCTACTTGTGCGCGAGCACAAGCAGACACACCGGCCGAAGCGCGGCGATTCCCAAATAGGGGGGACTAGAGGGCCAAACTAAAGGTGGGCGAGATCCCGAACCGACTCCGAATTCAAGCAAAAGCCACGCAAAATTCAAAAATTTGCGCAGCGCTTCCGCCGCAGAGGGTCGGAATTGCCGGAAAACTGAGACGATTTGGAATTCCCGCGACCTGCGAGTCCAAAATACGGCTATGCGTGATATGCGTGCTATGCGTGCTAGGACCAAGGCAACGCGCGCACCTCAAAATATTGTCGTTGGGCTAGATTCCTCCACACCAACGCGGCTCCAAGCGACCCGGAACCCTCAAACCCACACACCGCCGCGCAACAAGAACGAAAGCACAGACATTCTCGATTTCGTAGTGTCGCACTACGCTAGCTAGTCGCGCAAGGCAAGGCGAATCTGATCAGAATTAGCGCAAGAAAAACAGGGAAGCAACGTGAAAACACGAACTAATTACCATTTTGTAGGAGTCTCCACTCTTGCTTGTTTCTTCCTTACGGTTTCGGACTTATTATATCTATACTTATTAAACGGCCGCACGAGGTATGATTACGTTTGGCCAACTCTAAGACTTCGGTTTCGTAAATCTTACAAGTTATGCTTTTGCTTTCAAGTGTATGCTTTCTATACACAATATACAGCAGTTACGGCTCTTACTTTTTATGTTACAATTCGCAGTTCAGTTCTCATCTCCGAAACTGGTTACACTTAGAGTTCTTATGCAAGGCTCATGAACTCTTTCCATAACTCTACTGTACTGAGTACTCCGTACAACAGGCCAGGCACCTCACATCAACATCATTCTGATCGGTCCTACTGTACTCCGTACTGAGTACTCTTGCGTTTTATACTTAGCCGTTTTTCTTGCTCTTGTGCTTGCCTCCTAGCACACAGAGGCTGTCGCTTCATGTTGTGGTCTACCTGGTTCAAAGTCCTCTGGGTCCTCTCCTGAAGTTCCTGGCAGCAATTTGTTCTTGCGAGCCACAGTTGACGAAGTGATGGGCGGCCGAAGTGAAATGAAAGGAATGTTCGCTTCAATGCACACAGCAGCGATACAATATGAATTGACTTAGATAGTCTACACAAATCCAGCTAATTTACATCATTTGCCTACGCCCATACTACACTTAAAGCATTTGTGCACGCTCATATTACCGTACGATTTTTGGCATTTGCCCACACTCATACTGAAAGAAACCCTTAACTAAAATTTGTCATTTTGCTAGATGTGATGCACACCTGCTTGCGATGTTTAAATGGTGAGGTTTACACTTGCATAACTCGGGATTTAAACACTAAGCAAGGGCAAAATAGTTGCAATAACCACCTCTGTTGTTCCGACATCCACACAACTTTCTGAGCTCCCGCATGACCTGCTTGATTTTCAGCTGGTTTTGGACTCCCTTTCATGTGCAGGAAAGATGGACCGGTTTCGCTGGGGAAAATAGTTGGCACAGGTTGCCGATATTTACGAATTTTTATGTATGTAGGTAACAAAGACGTGTTCAGCTAACCGATGATCAGGTAGCTTACCGGATTTGACAGGATATTTAACCTAGGGTGTGTGAGATGGAGTGGTCCACCGTGCAGGCCAACCTTCAAAATTAAACATTTCAAGAAATAACTTGAGAACCCAATATGCCATTTCACACAGGAAGCTGGTGTCACTCGCATTACTTGGTGTTCCAATGTCATTACAACACCAGAAACTGAGGGATGTTGTACATCAACAAAACATTAATCGCAACTTTATCCTTAGAAAACTTATTCTTGAAAAGTTCATGGGATCAAGATGTTACAAATCAGTCTACAAACGCAAAATCATATTTACATACCAGATATCCCCTTATTTCACGATATTGATCATATGGTACTTTAAGGTACATATCCCCTTTGAAGTTCATATGAATCCCAATGTGATCATAATGTTATTAGTCGGTGTGTATCCAGTTGCAGTCACTTCGGATGTTTCCCGAGGCCTTTAGGCCCTTAAGCTTGTGTGTGGCCAAATATAGATGGCTGCGGATCTAGTTGTTGAAGTACAAGTGCCGGCGTTTCTTGTCACCTCGTGAACACAGCATGTTAGCCTCATACAAGGACGACTGCACCTTGTTGCGAATTTCCTCTGCACCAAGGCAGCATCCGTCGTCGAGTGTCACCTCAAATATGTCTGTCACAACGCTGTCCTTGCTTGTGGCGATGGCTGCACGGTTCACCTCCAGTGGAAGCGGTGCAAAGGCGTTTAGTATATCTGCCAGCAAGCCACGGCGGTCACGGCAGGTCACCTGCAGACAGTCTCCGTCACGGTTAGGCATAAAAAAGACACAAGTCATATACTGTATCCACGTCGCACTTTCTTCAGATAGTTGGGGGCACAACGGACAGGAAAGTCAAAACAAAAGCCTTATCACCGGTACCCTAATGAAAACAGAGATCATGTTCTCAGGGACCGGAAAGGCACGACAAGAAAGATACAAAGACGTCAAACTGGGACACAAGAGTATTGGTCGTGCAGCTGTGGTAGTTCAGGGCAATCAAAGTGGTGATGCTGCTCTCTTCCATTTGAGTGAACTGTCGAGGTCTCCATCATCATATTTCCTTGAAACTGATCACGTAGAAGTGGTCGTGACAGGAAAATTGACCCATGCGTTATGCAAACGTCGGTTGAAGACAAATGAGAAAAGGAAAACCACGAGGAACCCCTGTTTGTGGATAGAACCAATAGACACAAAAGCTGAAAAGGGGAAAAACAATACAGCTGAAGGTGCTTACATATGACGAGAAACAAAAAGGGAAAAAACGCAAAAAGAGAGCCGCAAGAAAACGACCGGATACCTTGATGTAGCAAATCTCGGGCGCTATGTCGACCACCACCATCGGCATTACGTTGCCGTCACCGTGCGAGCTAGTGTCACTTGTACTCTTCGGAGACTCATCCCCGTCGACGTCGTCATCTAACGATTCTGTCTTCACCTTCAATTCGGGATCGCTATCCACGGACTGGGCGGACTGGGATCTCTCCCGATTTCCTGACACTCGGATTGGGTTTTCCTCTGTCCAGTTTGAAGAGTTTGATACCTTTACCTTTGAGGGGGGTCCCGAAGTCGCCCCTTCTTCGGCAGCTGCCTGTTGCTTCAACTCCTGGCCCTCTAGCTGTCGTGCCCGGAGCTGCGCCAGCTCAGAAGCCTGCTCCTCAACCTGGCGCTGCAACACGGAGATAAATTTGATGCTCTCGGCGAGCACCACATATTTACTCCGCTTTCCATCCAACACGTTGACGTCACTGGGGGATGGCGCCAACACCTCCATGGGTTGACTCAAAACGCCACCAGGGGGCACGAGCTTGCGGAGCTGATCAATCATAGCGTTAATCCGGTCACGTCTCTGTTTCTCACTCGCGCCGTGGCTCACCTGTGACAGTTTAACACACAAAGTTAAGGGCACGGCTTGGAATCAACTCGACATTCCCACACCCAGAAAGTACGAGAGGGATGTATGTCACGTTTATCTTCCCTCCGCCTAATACCCGAAGATGTCACAAAGAATCGGGTCACACAGCCAAGGAGCTCCAAGTCAGGTCACACAGCCAAGGAGCTCCAAGTCAGGTCACACAGCCAAGGAGCTCCAAGTCAGGTCACACAGCCAAGGAGCTCCAAGTCAGGTCACACAGCCAAGGAGCTCCAAGTCAGGTCACACAGCCAAGGAGCTCCAAGTCAGGTCACACAGCCAAGAAGCACCAAAGGGTCACACAGCCAAGACGCACCAAAGGGTCACACAGCCAAGACGCACCAACGGGTCACACAGCCAAGACGCACCAAAGTACGTGTACGCTGGAGGTCGAGTCTACTCGTGCGGGAAGACACCGAGAAAGGTACCCTTGAAGTTGCTTCTATTTCAGCGCGTATTCCAGGAACCGGTCAGAAGAACCAGCTTATGCTACATCCTTCCGAGTGGCTCAGCTTCTTGTAGAAAGGCATAGCTCACCTTTGTGGGACCGTCTCCCATGCCGTCAGGGTCCAACTGGGCGAACTGCAATGAGTTGTTCACAGCCAACGCGTCTTGACCGAGCGACGTGCCGGGGTGCGAATAAACTTGCGCTGCGGCCTGCAAAGTACTCGCAGGTATCTGCAAAACCGTTGCAGTGATGCTCAATAGTTTGTTTGCTGGTTCTGAAGGGGATAAGAGAGAGGACACTTGATAACCCCATACACGCCATATGAGGCCTCCGTAGTGCCTATCTACGGTTCGTCACCTCACATAAAAAACTGTTCACGAAAGTAGCATGCTCCCGTTACGGCTTAAAACTAACCGTTTTGCCTGACCCCTACTGAAATTGGTATGTCGTCGATGGGAAGCATTCGTCACCTGGGTGTACGACGCGACGTCCTGATCCGTGGCGAGGCTGCCAAACATGCTCGGTAGCTGCTGCTGCTGCTGCTGCCGCTGTACCCACTGGGACTCTCCTTGGTAATGCTGCTGGTGCGACGAAGGCATATTTGGATGGCGTTGGGCGGTTTGTGGCAAATGAGGTTGGAACTGCAAGGGCACCTGCCGTTGCCGTTGCTGCCAGTCGACCGACTCCGAGTTTTCCAGAGACCCTGCAGAAGCCACAACAACGAATGGCAAACAGGATCACCGAAACGTTCTAGTTGTGACTACCCGGTGTAGAGCATCGCACCCAGGGCATTCCACGGCCCTCCTATCGGTTTGCGGAAAAGCAAACTTACGGTCCGCACTTGGCCAATATCGATCCAACCTCTAACGAAGAATGTCACCCTCCAATGGTTTTGGTCCGTCGCTTGACTCCAGAGCTTTTGACTTCTCTCTTGGCTGGTCAAAGCAGGCTATTGTCGAGGTTCCGTTTTTTCTCTCGCAAATTGTCGCGGAAGACAACAGCCGAGGCAGTGGGCCTGACGCCGCAGATGAGGTCGGCCAAATATGGGAACGAGAACACAAGGGAAACAAAAACGTAGTAGGGAGTGAGATGCCTCCACCACTGTGTCGCAGTCCGGCAGCGTGAAGAGAAACCCATAACAGCGGCAGCCACCCCGCCCAAGAGGGCTCTTACAACGGTCGGTCAAATCCCTCCTCCAGAAAAAAGAAAGAGTCACCAAGCGCCAGACACCCAGGAGGGACACTCCGGGAAATCAAGACAACTTACTAGTCGACGCTTCAAAAATGAGGAAAATTCCCTACTCGACTCTTCGGAAGGGATTCTCAAGAAGGAGGATGGCTGCGCTGTTTTATGACTTTATGCAAAACCAGACAAGACGTGCTGAGGGGGGTGGGCCATGTGGTCATCCTTCCACAGTGGAAACCCAGAAGCGAATATTACAATACCACCGCGCAATTACAATACCACCGAGAGGATGACGGGTAGGTCATCAAAAGTGCCACGAGCAGAAAACATGCCGTGCCACATAGCGCAGGCATGCTCAGCGAGTGGAACTTCGCGTGTGTAGATACCGCACTTAACTGTGGCAGGGCGGCGACCTCCAACTTATGAAAGCTCCGAAGGTCGACGGCGAGGCCAGGCGTCAGCAACGTTCGAGAAGGGCACACCACAGAAAAGCAGAAAAATACTTGGCAGAAATAACTTGTGCAAAACTGTTGTCACAGAGCGCCGTTTTAAAACGATCAGGCTCGTTTGAAACAAACCGCTCCTCACTGGTATGTGACCAAGTGATGTTTCACGCACACAAGATCCGTCGATAGTGCGCGTAAATAAGCGAACCAAACCGCCGCATAAGGCCACATCTCACAACTCTTGCAGGCTGGGAACTCTGCGTTCCAGTATTGCGAGTTGGGGTGACCTTGGGGTACAATATTCAACGGCCGGAGAAAGCACTGTTGTCCATACGTGACAGAGAGAGAGAGTAAGCGGGCAAACTTACACAAAGGAGGAAATTGCAGTGCCGCTGGATTCTCGGCCATCTCAAAAGTACCCAGTGTATCTTGAAGCTCTCTATCCGTAAACGTGTACTCGCCTTGAAGCACTACCTTGTGTTTGCCTTCGCTCGGTGTGAAACCCATATCCATTTCTCCCCCTTGCATAGCCGCTCTTATCGTATCGCACGTTCACGCCAAACCGCACTGCATCACGTTGAGCAAGGTTTTCCGTTCTTCCCGCCTCGTTACTGCATGACTTCGTTCTGTTATCTTCCTTTCCGCACCTCCTCTAGCACCTCCATTGCTGCTTATCTCTTCGAATCGGTCCTCAAATAATGGTTCTAAGACGCGAAAAGCCCGTGCAGAAGACCCACTGCTGAAACATACACAACGGACGTCCCACGAAAGCTCAGGAAAACGTGCAACGCAACCACGCGCATTTCAGGTGCATGCAACATCCGGAAGAAACACAATCAACATCCATATTTACTAGTCGAAGAAGGAACTCAAAGAATACTCGGACTAACTTTGAGAGTTCTAGTTACTCGTAGAAAGGTGGAGCTCGGTTTAAGTCGTCGCCTGTGCACGTCTATCAGAAGTTCTGCGATGGCATACGTCGACTGGTGTACAAACCTGCACTAAATTACACCGAATTGGGTTTGTGGAACGTTACCTGAAGCAGTATATTCGATGAAAGCTTATCAAATTCCTATGAAACCTGGGTGAGCGAGAAGACCAGCGGAAAGGGACGCTTCTTTTTGGACTGCTCTTTGGAGTTGCCACGCGGAATTGCAGGCACAGTATGATCTGAGGCATCTGAATCATCGTGCGATGCCATCGCGCATCGGCCCATCGTCCTTGCTTGTGTGCTTTTTGCTCATGTCATGTCATGCTGAGAGAGCAGACATAGACAGCAGAGACTATCACTATCGACTACTGTATGCGGTATCGTATGCCTACTGTACTATCGGCATTGCATTTGACCCGTGACACTGTGTCACTGTTGACTGTATTGACTTCAACCAAGCGAAGGGGAGTAACCTCTGCTCCTTATGATTTGGAACCTGGCCAAATTACCTTACTTACTTACTTACTTACTTACTTACTTACTTAATCAGCAGCAGCAAAGCGCGAATCCCAACGGGTGACACAGACGAACTTCCGATCTCACGATCGCCAGACGCTAACGATGACAGTGCCGCTGCAGTCGCGTACATTTACCGCGACGCCACCCACGCGTTATGGCGTGGCATGTTGGGATGCAAAAAGCGAAGCACTGTCGCGCACATGATCCTACGGTCAGATGGCCTAGTGGAGATCTCTTTTTGAGATCGATCCGCCTAGTAAACTATAGAATACACATTAATACAGTAGTCGTAGTGGTAAATTGCTTCAACGTGACAATGCGGCTATAATTATTTCGTAAACGACGATTGACGTTATGCCTGTCGATACAGTTAAATATCAATGTCGATACTGCATACTCTTTTACATCTGATCTCTCTACACTATAAACACTGAAAACGTGACACTTTCGTCATCGTGAGCAACATAGTCATTTAAGATATGATTCATATGGGATCCCTTAGCTTTTACATGATGCTCCTGAGGATCGAGGATGGTCTTTATGTCTACAGTAGTCATAACATTGAACATATTGTTACCCGTAATTTTACCGAGGAAATTACCTCTGTATTGTACTGTCGTTTGGTCTGTCCTGTCTCGTCTTTGTTCTGCGTCCGTGACAGCATGTCAATTTCCGCGTCTCTGGTTGGAGGTCCACCGTTTTTCGTCGACGACAGTATAATACAGACAAAAAGGACGACAGTATAGAGGCAGAGGCGTGGATGTCGCCAAAATGAAATTAAGTATGGTGCGGAACGGTCGGTACATGCTACAGTACACACGACAGTATTGAGTACAGCCGACAGTACAGACTACAGTACCGTCGACAGTATACGACAGTACAGACGATAGTACAAAACGTGGTGGAAAATACTGCATGCCCCTCTCTCGTCTGTCTTTCGTCATATTTCGCTTAAACCTTCGGGCTGTACTGTACTGTCGCACGGCTGCCACGTCGGCACATAATTCCCCAAAATCGACAGTACAGTACAGAAAACCGACAGTACAGTACAGAGGTAATTTCCTCGGACCTCTGACCTTTATTACTCTGGAACCCGAGTCTCCGGTCCGAAATAGCGCGAATATTACTTAGGGTTTGTAACGCAGATTGAGCTTATGGGCGTCCGGAGTTTAGACGAGCTCCACAATCATCAAGTAACGCAACCCTCGAATCGAATCGCGGGTAGCCGCGCGAAGCGCGGCTCGTCTAAACTCTGGGGACGAGAGTAGACCTTTATCGTCTTGGCATCAAGTAAATTACCTTACTTACCTTAGTTAATCAGCAGCAGCAGCAGCAGCAGCAGCAGCAGCAGCAGCAAAGCTCGAATCCAAACGAGCGACGCAGTCGAATGTTCCATCTCACGATCGCCAGACGCTAACGATGACAGTGCCACAACAGTCGCGTGTATGTACCACGACGCCACCCACGCGTTATGGCATGGCATGCTGTGAAGCAAAAAGCAAAGCACTGTCGCGCACATGATCCTGCGGTCAGATGATGTAATGGCGATATCCATGTTAACATCGCATGGTGATTATTCGTGCTGTCCAAAAAAGATCGACGCCTAGTGGAGATCGCATATTTGTGATCGACAGCGCCTAGTAAAATACCGGGTTATTGCTTTTATACAAACGGTCATATGAAATAACGATGAAATAACGAATGAAATCAGTGGGAGAGGATTGGTTGTCATGGCGGCTGCTGTAGAGTTAGATTAGTCGGATTCTCCATGTATGTGCTAGCAGGGGGAACTTTTAGGATTAAGGATAGGGACTGCCCTTGACCCTGTATGGTAGCCGGGGGCGAATTGGCTCCCCGGGGTACACTTGCGCGAAATTGTTTTCAAAATTTCGATTTTTAAAATTTTCTAGAAATTTTTAAAAAAATTTGCCCCCCCCTTTTTGGGCCCTTAACACTGTAGAGGCCGAATTAATTGATTTTACAGTGTTAAGGACCCATTTTGGCGTTTTGATTTGATTCTGATTATGTCTGATTGACAACCTTGCTCATGATGATATATTATAGCTTCTAGTGAAAGCTCTTATCGTACAGTAGTGTTTCTAAGGTTGGCCATTACAGTCATTTCATATTGGATTTCCGCAGGGATACTGTGAAAATCCATGCGGCGTTGACGGTTTCATTTCCGATTGAATTTGCCGCAGATCGGGCGCAAATCTTCTTCCATCGCTGCCGCAAAGAACCATGTCCGATGACTGACGGTGGCTGACGCGCGAGGCCTGATCCATGCGGCATCAGCTTGCTTTTCCTCACCGCACCTCAGGAGGTGCAGCAAGGATCCATCCGCAAGAAATTTGCTCATCGCCCGAATTTAATAGCGCCCGAACGGCCCGCTGTGGAACAAAACCTCATATTTCTGCTACAGTGAGCAGATGTGTATGATATTATTTCGAAGTTATGATACTTGTAACTTCGTAATGTTATAATTTATTGATCTTTCCGTAACTTGTTTTTTTTAGGGAGATGATGAGCGCTTGTGTCAAGAACGGCTTACGTTCTTCATCATGGTACCACAAAAGCGGGGGATTTTGGAACAAAATGTTTGCAGCCGCAGGCTTATTCGTGTTCAAACCGTGTGACACTCTCTCAAACACTTCGTATATATATCATGAAGTGTTTTAGCGAGTTTCAGCCGCTACTTTGAGCATCCGTAGAAACGCGGATGCCCAAAACGCGCTTGAACAACCACATTCTTCACCCTCTTCGCGGGTTGCTTGCATCCGCGAATATGGGTGATGTGAAGCCAAGCACGCTTTAACTCAACGTTAACTTAAGTTAACTTTGGGGGAAAACTTACCGGAGACTAATCTCTGTACGTATCACCGCGCAATCGTTGCATACCGCAAGGGTACCCCCGCACTCCGCGAGAATCCTAAAACGCGAAGTACAGCATCTTTCGCTGCGCTTCGAGTGTCTAACTACGCGTATATATCATAGTAAAAACAAATTGAACGTATTTTAGTAGTTGATGTGAATTGTGTAAAAACCGCTTGCAATTACATGAGCGGGGACGGAGCAGCCAAACGCATACTTTAAAAGGTTCTTTTGTCGATAGCTTATCGATAATTTATCCACGAATCATCGATAACTGTCGGTATTCCGTGTCGAGCGATGACCGTCACTCCTGTGTCACTCCTGAAATGTTTGCGGCATCCGCACGTTGCATTTTCGATGACCTGCCGCAACCATGCCGAAGTTTCCCGAGTCGAATGCCGCATCGCCATCGCCAAGCTTGACTCCCGTCCGGGCCCATCCATGCGGCACGATGTCATCATTCTCCTTGCGGAAAACGAATATGAAATGACTGTATTGCATGATCCAAAATCTAACTTTTAGATCTGTTTTGCTAAAAATATAAAATGGTTGATTTATTTTACCTTAGAAATTACAAAAATTTTAGGTTTTTAAAAATTTTAAAAAACTTTAAAAAAAAATTAAACCCCCCAAATAATTAATTTTAAAAATATGACATCTGTACCCCGGGGTAAATTAATTTAAGTCATGTGAAATAACGTGATTCTTATAGATCGGCCGTTTTTATGCAACGGAGCCGATAAATCGGGGAACGGTTCAGAAATGGTCCACGATGGAAAATCGAAAATCTCAGTCGTTCGTTTTTTCCGATTTTCCCGTTCTGGTTTTCTTCGCTGTGTTTCAAAACTTACGGGACAGTCTCACAGCTTGTTTGACCGGTGTATGACATAAAAATCATGAGACTAAGCATGCGCATACATCGAATAGTGATCCTGATGAGACTGTTATTAGTACCAAGTAGGTATCAACAATCTGATGTGTACTGATATCAAGACACCTGGCGCCAAATAATTCAAAATTCGAAATTCCTACATTCACTTTTGCTCTAGAATTTTTTTTGTGGTTTCTATAATAACACTCTAAACTAATTTTATATTTTGGTGGGATAGCATTTGAAAGTTTATATTGGTCCCTGTGAATTTTCCAATTAAATAGTTGCAAATGTCCCTTGAATATGGAATTTGTTATGAAAATAAATAGGTTGAAAACTCACGGCACCCTACGTGATATTTTTGACAGAATGAGAGAGGCGGAGATAGTTATTTCCACATATTAAATTATTTTATACCCGCTCTCTCTGATATTTTCCTGACAGCTCAAAATTTGTGGCCAATAAGGCCCGTCGTTAAAGTTGGTTTGGGAATTTCGACTACATGTCGGTCTGTCGCGTTTTTGATCGCGGCGATTTGATTGGTTGGAAAATTCTGAAAAGCGACATGCCGACATGCGACATGGGTTATGATATCTTTTTTGGAGCTCCGTTATCTCTGCATGTCTTCGAAAACGAAAGATAGAGCCCTATCGTAGCTCCACAAAAGATATTGTAACCCCATTTTGTCGCGTTTTTGTCGCTCTGTGTCGCGTTAATTTAAAATCTATCGTTAGATCAAAAGGTTTTTAAGGGCGCACAGGCATTTAATGTCGCGCATGTCGGGCATGTCGGTTTTCGGGTTCCACGTCGGCAAAAAGCGGACATGACCACGTAGGCAAAAAGACAGAGCTACGTCCCGCGAAAAAAGGAAAGACACAAGTTTAACCTAGTATTTGCAGGGTTTCTTATATGCAAATTTTATGCCTTCAACTTTTCCATTCGTAATGACTTCTCCGTCAAAAAATCCCCCTCCTACTATTGCGGATGCTTCTCCGGAGTTCTTGAAGTTCAGGCCGAAAACAATGCCACACAGTCTCCTACTGCAACCGATTTGGCTGGTAAGTGTTCTGCTGGAAGTGACACCCCGACTGTCATTCCTATAGTTAGGGTGTATGACTGTCACCGGTCCCGGAACCCTAGACCCCGAACATATAACGGGAAGAGACTGAGTATTCTCCCGGATTATCTATTCTGATTACTAGTCACACCGAATATACAGTCCAGCTGATATATTCAGCAGGTTTGGTACCACGCACGCTTAATTTTCAGGGCCCTTCACAGGTACTTAGTTACCCGAGTATTTTTGGCAGGTACAGGTACTAGGTACTACCTGCTACCCGTACCTGTACCTGTCAAAAAATACCTGTACCTGTACCTGCGTCGATTTCAAATATCGAAATGTACCTGTACCTGGTACCTGCGGTCCAGATTTTGCCAGGTAATACCTGTGACGAACAGGTACTTTTCAGGTACTTTTCGATTTTTGCCACGTCGCGGCGTCATGGCGACGCCAGTGAGTGATCTCAAAATCGTTGGGGCGTGAGCCTGAGACGCATCGAACGGACGATGCTTAATTCGGTACATAAATCGATGAATCGATGGTGTTTCGCCCTTCGGTAGCTCTAAACGACGCACTAAAGGCGTAAAGGGCAGTTCCCCCTCGATTGTAATCTGGCATCGATTTGACAGTACTCTGGCTTGCCAGAGGTTACGAGCTTCGGCCGCTGCGCGGCCGATCGCGTGATTCTCGACAGACAACAATGGAAAGCAGCTCGTAATACAGAAAAATAAAAAAAATCCTTAAAAAAGTGAAAAAAACGCGTCCGGAGGCTCGTGGTCTCAGCCAGAGTAATTTGACAGATACACTGCAGTTTTCCCAACTTTTTACACACTTAACTTTACGAGATAAAACTTGGTGTGTGAATATATCTTGTTTAGACGAGCATTTTGGTATGTCGTTTGCTATCATAGGTACGATACATCAAAATTTTCGACATTTTTTGTAAGCCGGCATCGGTTTTACAGACAAAATGATTTTGCTAACTTTTGATACACTTAACCTTTTAGGCTGAAACTTGCTATATGAATATATCTTTCTTAGACGAACGTTCTGATATATCGTTTGTTATCGTAGGTGCGATAAATCAAAAGTTTCGACACGGTATATTGCGTTATCGCCCGATTTGAGGTGCGAATAGCGGTTTGGTAGGCCTAGAATACGAAACGTGAAAAGTACCTGAAAAGTACCTGTGGTACCCGCGTACTACCTGGTACCTGTACCTGTACCTGCATGAAAGTACCTGTACCTGGTACCTGCGTCGATTTCAAAATCGAGAAGTACCTGTACCTGGTACCTGTGACCCATGGGCCCAACCTAAAAGTACCTGGAGGTACAAGGTACTACCTGTGAAGGGCCCTGTTAATTTTACACTGCGACTCCGTTTGGCCATGATTGGCTAGACACCGACGCTTGAGATGGGGTGAGGGACCCGCGTTAGAGAGGTTTTTCGGTACGGGCGGTATGGCTCAGTTGCGGACGCGCGGTTGATTGGACATGATTGGGTAGCGCTTACGGTAGCTTATTTTCCGTGCAATATCGTTGGGCGGGATTTTGTTGTTTCTGGTCGCTAGCACACCGTCCGACATTGATCACGTCCTTTCGTCCCACACGACCGCGTGCAATTTGCTGTTTCCCCGATTTATCCTCGACGACCCGCCGCAACTCGCAAGCCGTCGCCCACTCCGTTAGCCTCGCCTCGCATTATCCACCTCACCCTGTCCCTATAGTCATTTCATCATGGGTACTTCTACGAGATCACACACTGCGGCCGCACGCCGCTCACTAGTTACCATTTTCGACGATGCCGCAGCCAGGCATGCGACCACACCGGCCACTCCTACGGTTGCGGCTGCGCCGGCTGCCCAATCGGCAGGGGCACTGTTCCTCGACGCGGTCAAACGTCTGGCGAAGGAATCCTTCGACGAGCGCGCCGCCAAGCTCGTCATCAAGAAGGTGTACGACGACAAACATGGACGTTTTGATGGTACGGAATCGAACGTCAGCTCTGTTTTCGCCCGTCTGGTGCTGGCATTACGGGACATTTTCGTCACTGAGGAGTCCGCGTTTTCATCTCTGTTCGACCTGGACAGGATGCCACGTTGCCCGTTCGCGCCGAGGCGAACAAACTACTATTTTCGACACTGGAATTCATCATCGCTCCGGTGTCGCCCGCGGCAGACTGGATGGAGTCTTCGGCGGAGACACACCCGTTTGATGGGAAACGGGTGTTACTGGAGATCGCCAGAATGCTTCTGGATTCCGGCGGACCCTTTCAGGGCACCGCAGACCTTCTGGCCATCAAGATCAACCAGTTCGACCCGTCGCGGGCTATCGCCGCCTTCAACGCCGCTCTCCGGTCCGCTCGACGGAAGAGCACCCTCGACGACATGGAGGTCAAGTCCTTGTTCATCAAGTCCCTCGACCCGGGTTTCTACGCCCCGGTCGTCATCCTCGTCAACCGGCTTCTGCTGTTGCACGACCAACGTGTGGCGGAGTCCCTTGCCACCATTCAGCAATGGACCCGTGAGTGTTACGCACAAAACGGGGCGGATTCGCACGTCCCGCCTGCTACGCGCACGTTCTCCGCCATCACCCTGGCTGGACAGAGCGACGACGAGGACTTTAAGACCATCTTCGGCGAGCTCCGCGACCAGCTCTTTGACATGAAGAAAGAGATCAAGGCCCTTCACACCCGTATCGACGACACGAAGGGCTTCACGCCCCGCAACGACAAGAAGAACGCCATCGGACGCGGTGGACATGGTGACGGCGTCCGCTTCGCGGCGAAGCCCCTTCCCGAGCACGGCAACTTCCCGCAGACCTTCCGTGGGAAGTCTTCGGGGAAGGTAGCTTTCCACAAGCCCACCGGTACGTTCGTTCCTTTGTGCCGGCACCCGACATGCTCCGCTACGGCGGAGAAGCATTGGCATCGGGACTGCCCGAACGGCGGGCCACGCGGACATGTTGGCGCACACGGTTTCAGCATTGCGGACAGCGAGAACGACGTACTCGCCACGCTGTTCCAGAACGCCATGGACGACAACGACGCCGCCCGTTTCGACGCCGTCTGCTGCATTGCGGACGGCAAGCCGGAGCTCTACGACACCGTTTCCGCCTTCTCCTTCGCTGTCGCCGAGGAGCGGGTGCCCGACACCATCGACGAGTATCTGGAGTGCCGCCAGCCCGCTGACACCCGCTTCGGGGTTTGCGCGGTTGGTGGTGCTACGAACATCAACAACTTCAAGGTCCATGCGAAGGTCCATGACGACGCTCCGGTCGTACCACCGCCGCCAGCGCCGCCCTCCGCTCCGCAGTCGGTGGTGTCCGACGAGGAGATGTACCCCGTCAGCGCGTTGCACGCGCACGAGCCGCACATGTCCTTCATGGACAAGTTCGCGGTCAACTTAGACCTCACGGGGCCGGAGCCAACCCTCGCAATGCACAACATGGGGACCGTTGCGCCCGTGGACTCGGTATCAGTGGCAACGGACGACTCCGAGGATGACGACGAGTGTCTTCCGCCACCGCGGCGGACCTTGGGATGCGGCACACCACCGATGGGTTTTGGATTCTCCGCCCTCACATCTCTCGCAGTCTGCTTGATGTTTGTTGTTTGTGCGACCGCCGTGCCTTCACGAGACCGCTCCGCGCAAGCATCATCAGCAGCAGGGCGCACCGGCGACGAGGTCGGTGGTGCTGGTGTGCTGACGCCCACGGCCATCCCGCCGGCGCTCTACTACTGGCGCCCGGAGGGCTGGTACCCAAACGTGGTATACCGGTCCGGGTGGACGTGGCACCCGGGACCCTCGCAGCCACCCGAGGCAGCTCCGATTGTTACCGAGCCGCCCTCGCCGGGTGGTGCTCCGCCATCGCCGGTCAACGTGCCACCCGCCTGGAGCGGGGGGACCGGGGATGAACCTTCTTCTTCAATTCAGCACCGGACCAGACTGGTTGCACCCGGTGCAACTGACTACAACGACATCGGCACATCCTCAGTTCTCTCATTTTGCTCTACGCATGATTTGTCAGACAGTGGTACCAGCTCTCCCGGGCGCTGTAACAGTGGCACCGGCTCTCCCGGGCACTCTCGACGTGGCTAGAGTTGGCGAGATTGAGATTAGCCTGCCTCCAGATTGTGATGCTGTTGGTTCAGGTTGCCCCAAGATGGGCTTAATTTAGGGTTTTAACTGTATCTGTATTCTGCAGTATGCCTCACTGACTGCTAGTTTCGGGAGTTACCCTGCCAGAAAGGACAGGTTCTCCTGTAGGATGCTTATTTCCACCGAAGCTGAGTAGGTGTTTGTTTCAGTTCCGTGGCCACCTAGTTTGCCAGTCACCACCCTAGGTGGTGTGCCGGAAGTGACACCCCGACTGTCATTCCTATAGTTAGGGTGTATGACTGTCACCGGTCCCGGAACCCTAGACCCCGAACATAGATAACGGGAAGAGACTGGGTATTCTCCCGGATTATCTATTCTGATTACCAGTCACACCGAATATACAGTCCAGCTGATATATTCAGCAAGTTCCCCAAAACCAAAGTCGCCTTTGCCGACTGTAGCCAACCATCGCATTTTACGTTCCTCCCCACCAGCATCGCGCCAGGTTCCTCACGGGGAAGCCGATTTCCCCCCCACTGTATGGGGGCCTCCTTCTCCGTGTTTCACCCCTCGCCCTGAGTGCCTGTCATCTTGTCATCGGTCACCGCTCCGACCGTTCCGCACCGCTCTCGATAAAACACCTAAGTATTTTATCTTATGCAGTTTTAGACCGACCGGATCACCACTTGTGTTTCTTGTGTTTCAGCGATATATATCCCTTATATATATATATATATCACTCCTTTCATCAGGTTATGGGCCAGACCACTTCTGTGGTGGTTCGTTTGTCGTTTCTTTGACTCGCTTCGGCCTAACCGCCGATTCTAGTTCCGTCAACGTTCCCGTATCGCAGCGTATTCTGCACCGTCAAGCGGCAATTTCCGTTTCCGTCTCCGTTCCTTTTGCCGCTTCCGTATGCATCCATATATATCACTCCTTTCATCAGTTCCTCGAACAAATCCTAACCTGCCATACGTCAATCCTAAGAGGCAAAAGCCCAATTCCGATAACGTTCCTCAAGCTTCTTCTGGAGTCATTAAAGCTAGAGTTAGCGTGAAGCCCGTAAAGCTAAGAGTAAAGAAGAATTAGCCAAACTTGCAGCAAAGCAGCGAGCATACAGTAATCACTCACCTTTAAGAAAACAGGAAATTCTCGCCAGCGTATTTTTACATAGAGTTATTAAATATGGGGGCGATGTATCAAATATGACGGAGTTTGGGAAAACGCTGGTTGTTTCCTTAACGTCGAGTTTCCTTAACGGTGAGTGATTACTGTACAGGAAGAAGAAGACTTTAGATGCAGCTGTGAAAGCATCCCCCCTCCTGGTTCACGACCCAACCCCCCTAACAGCCCCAGCAAACCTTCCCCCATTCCCATGGCTAGAGAAGTGACAGATTCCATGGCTAGAGAAGTGACACAAGAAGGGAACGATATTCTGGAATCTTGGGACTTTGATATGGGTGACGAGGAGTCGCCTCTTGAAACCCAAGATGAGGACCTCATCTCAAAGGATCTCGAGGTCGTTGATGAAGATGAGCAGTTCTACCCTTTAACTTGGTGCTTTGTTTGTGGGAAAGATCACAAGACGTGCCAACCTTCAATACAGTAATCACTAAGTTTTAAGAAAACCCGACGTTAAGAAAGCAGTCAGCGTTTGGGGGGGGGGGTACCAACTCGATGAGTACAAATTGGTGGGCTTTTCTCTCGACAAGTGTTAAGAAATAAGAGAATACGTGTTAAGCTAAGAAAATGGGGGTGCTAGCGGGCGGGGGGGGGGGTACCCAACTCGATGAGTACGGTTGGCTGGCCCAAAATCCCCGTTTTCTTAAATATGGGCGATTACTGTAGTCGTCACTGAGCGCATTCGTTTAGCCTCTATTTTTGTGCTTCCTTCTTTACGCACGACGATTGACAGGTTGTACGACACGCAAATGTCTATTGGGCTCAAGGTGGGGTAACCCACCGTAAGAACGCCTTACGGTGGGTTAGCCATAGCGTAGTTTGTTAACACCACAATGCACATCGAATGGTCTCAAATATGGTCGATCATATGTGATTTCACAACTAGACATTCATGTTTAGCTGGACAAAGCCGAATGACATGTACTTGTGATCGGATATATCCGCGGTATCCATCCCAATATACCTCCGATGGCACGTTCGGTGCCGTGATCCCTAATGCACACAAACGTGGCCCGATTTCTACGTTTCATCCACGATGTCAATGTGCGCATGGGTGTATTTCGTGAAGTTTGATATATTTTTACCACCTTGAGTCAATACTTCGCGAGAAACATGCACATATATCCCCGTATAGACTAAATATCGTCATTTTTGCCCTTAAGTATGGAAACATATTGAAATTGCAAATGTTTTTTGTTTTTTTTTCTTAAGTTTCTTGTGTAGAGTGCTATATTCGATATATCGAATGGCGCCAAGTATAAGAAACATTTGTTATGGGCCGTAGTTCATGAAAATATGGTGATAGGTACATTCCGAATGTGATGGGCATGTTCAAAATCTACCCAAAGATGCAATAATTGGGTAACCCGCCGTAAGGATTTGAGGTGTTTTTTCGCTTGACCCCTTGGTATTAGCACGCATGTTAGACGCATCTATACAGTATGTAAAGTACTTTTCAAGTCCACGCACTAATATAACCCCCAAGGTGTGTCGAAAAGCATGGGTTTGCCCAAGTTGGCACAATATGCTAGCTCTAACATGCGGTTTTTTGAATGTCTCTTACGGTGGGTAAACCCACCGTAAGGTGCGCTCAATAGACAAACCATGGGTTTGTTGGACGATACAGTAATCACTCACCTTTAAGAAAACCAGAGATTTGGGGTCAGCCAGCTAATTCCACCAACTTGCGTACCCCCCCCCGCCAGCGCCAGCGTCCTATGGAATCGGTAAGAATTAGCAAGTATTTTCTTTCAATCAGCCAGCCATTTTCTTAAAAGTCCAATGATAAACCCTTAAAAAGGCGACATTTTCAAAAATTTCCGACCCACATTGTTTGTTTCCGTGCAAATAATCGATGTAACTTTCAAAGGATATGCCATTCTTGGTACAACAACCGCATTGATTATGTAGCGAAGCTGGTTCAAGTTTAAGGTTTGTGTTTGAACTGACAGCAAGCTTTGGGTGAGCTTATCCATAAGTATCTGCTTTTGGTGTTCCCATCCGCCATCTAGCGCAAACCAAACCCCTAAATATCGGTTTGCTTCAGTTCTGTTGCTATACTCAAGATGTGCCCGGAGGCACAGCGTGAGCCGATATGCCTATGCGTCCGTATGTGTGTCATCGGGGGTAATCTGGGATTGGCACGATGACAGTGAAATTGGGCTTGAAATCACGATGAGAATGAATACCAGATGTCCGGGGTATGACAGTATGACACTATGACACTATGACAGTATGACACTATAGTAGTATGACAGTACTGTGGGGGGTGTCATCGTGGAACTCAGTCAGACCCTCGAAGAATGGTCAGATTCGCATCGGGGTTGAAAAGACAATGAAATCGAATATCAGATATTAAGGTTATGACAGTATGACAGTATGACGCTATGACAGTATGACAGTATGACAGTAGTATGACAGTACTGTGGGGCAGTCATCGTGTCAGTCTGTCGGCATAACATCTGAATCGAGAATGACGAATCGGAATTAGAAATGAGATCGGATCGGGAATTGAACGTTGAGCCGAAGTGTGACATCGGCTGTCGAGTGGTTGACCCTGCAACCTGAGTGACGAGTGAATAAGTGGAGCACTTGAGAAGTGTTTAGCCTTCAGAACTCGGAACCGAATTATCGTTTGTGCCTCAATCTGGCCCTGATCCAGTATATTATAAAAATCCGAATTGTGTACCTTTGCACGTTCAATAAAAAACATATCTCCGAGCATCTGTCGTAGTGCCCACGGGCACATTTGGTATCAGTGTGCTGCGATTTCGCCCCTGCGCAACTCGCCCACGGACCTATTGGAACTTTCGTTGTAATACAGGGGGAGAGCTGTACTTCCGGCTATACGTGCGCAATTTTTGCCTCTGTAAGTACATTTTTTTTCGTATACAACGGCCGTATTCTCTGGGAAATATCTTCAAAACGTCATATTTCAGCTCCTTAACACTGGGGGCTCAAACGGGCTCAGAAACCCAAGCATTCGTTTTCCGATCTTAAACCCAAAGTCCGTCCCAGGCCACAAACGACCGTCAGGGAGCACCCTGAAGGGTTTCCCCGGTCTATAGTAGCCAAGAAAACCACATAGCTCACCTTTCAGAGCCCCAAAAAGGCGAAAAACCGCCCAAAACAGCCAAAAATAGCCGTTTTTGACAGTTTCCAGCCTACCCCAAAACCTCTCCCAGTAGCCCCCACCACCGAAAACCCCCTCTTTAGACCCCATAGAACAGCCTAGAAACCCCTGATACCGCCCTCACGGCCATCAGCAGCGGGGAAAGCTCCACCAAACAGCGCTTTCAGCAGTTCCTGGACGTTTCTGGCAGCTCTTCAGCACCTCCTGGTATCCTCCAGCAGTGCCCTGACTGGAGCATTTTTGGGACCTACGGAGCATAAATACCGTCTGGGACCTTACTGGACCTCTGTATTGGACCTGACACCCTTCCTTTCGTTGCTGCTTGACTCTTGCTCGTGCGCCTAGGCACTCAAAAATCGTGTCGCGGAGCCCTGGCCAAATTTTGAGTTCGCTGGTGTATGGCAGTACCCCCAGACCCAGACAAATACAGAAGAGCGTGGTGGAAGCAAGGACCTATTAAGTGGGTATTCCCTCCAGACCCTACCTATCCACCAGCAGGCGCTTTCTGGCAGAGCGGCCCTCCTTCCCCTTCTTCCTCTGACGACGAAGAGGAGAAAAGCGACTGAACGCCTGATCAGAGTCACGCTGGCGATCCCACCAGCACGCTACGACTACGTGTGGCACCACCAGGGGAACTATTTCTTCCTCTACCCTGCCGACCAGGACTTAACAATCTACCCCGCTCCCCCTGGTGCGTTTCCGATAGCTGTAATCGACGGCGTTCCCCCATCTCCACCTTAGATTTTTTAGCATTAATGGGAATCCCTATGAACCTCATGAACTCATTGATCACCCCGAGCATGTCCTGTACTTCCTCTTTTGATTTCCCTATCAGAATGATATCATCACAGAAAAATCTGGCAAAGATGTTAGGCGGTGAACTCATGTTCAGCCATTTCCTGTTCTTCTGGGGTGATGTAGCTCCCGGGTTTCTGGTGGCATCTCTCGGTTTCTCTAGGGCATACCCGTAGGTCTGTTTCTTGGGGTTCTTCCCGTTTGCCCTTTCGGCCAGCCAGATGGCCAATATGTCCATAATTGCCACAAACCTGAGGGGACTTAGGACTTCTCCTTGGGGCACCCCGCATTCGAGCATCCATTCATCTGTAATGCCTTCAGATGTGAGGACTGATCGGGATGCTTCAGATGTGATGTCCGAGATGATTGTAATGATGTTTTCGGGCAATCCTATTTTCTCCAGTGCTAGTTTGCTCATCCAAAATTCTGCTCGGTCAAAGGCTTGTTTAAGGTCCAGGTAGACAACATGCAGTTCTTTGTCGAATCTGTTAGCATCGGAGATAACTTCATTTAGGACTTGCAACGAATCCTCAATGTTTTTATTGGGTAGGAAGGCATCTTGGATTGGAAAAAAGACTGGATGTTTGGATAAAGCCTTCTTTATTCTATTTGCAATGATGGAATTGAACAACTTCATGCCTGTTTCCAGCATGGTGAGTGGTCTGGAATTATCTGAAGTGCACGGTTTGTTTGGATCTTTGGGGATTGGTTGAATGAAGCCCGCTTTTGCTAATTTTGGAAAAGAGCCTGTCCTCAAGATGTTGTTAAACATTTCAAGTATTAGTTCCTGGAGGTTTTGGGGTCCCTGTATCCATTGTGCATAATGCATTCCCGATGGGCCTGGGGCTGTGGATACTCCACATGATCCATAGACTGCCTCCAACTCCTTCATAAGTATAGGTTCTGCTAGCTGCTCAATGACATGCTGAGGTAGTTTGGGGATGTTCTTTAAGATCGATTTCAACCATGGGGGTAGGTGCTTGGGTGCTTCAGGTCTTGTGGAGAAGAGTTTGTTTTCTTTGTATTCTTTTAAGATAGCTTGCTTCCTTTCATTTGCTGTTAGCGGTACCTCACCTTTGTCGTCATATTCTGGAGCTGCACCCTTTTCCGTCCCTTTTTTGTTTCCTAAAGCTTTGTCCAAGAAGGCTGAAACTTTCTTTGCAAACAAATATTGCATATCTTCCTTCTCCCGGAGCTTCCAGTATCTTATGTCCTTGAGTCTGCTCTCTTGGAATGCTTTTGTGACTGTTGGCAGGCTCGCCTCAAGTCTGTTACTCCATGCCTCGGCAGTTTCCTGTGGTTTCCTACAAAGACTGTCACAAGGTATGGTGCTGACGAGGCATTCTGTTGCTTCCAAGTCCTTCTCCTTTTCTACCAGCATTCGGTGTGCTTTTCTCAATGACTGAAGCCATTTGTATAGATAGTTTGATGTGGCTGATGGGACCGGCCTTTTGTGCATCTTTTTTCCCCTCGTTCCAAATGCAGCACACGCCGCTTTGTTTGCTGATTGGGCATGTTTTTTGGTAGTGCATCCAAGCTTCGGTGGCCATCAGGACCCACACCCCGCAGCTGTATGGTCCTGTGCACATTTCAGGGTCTGTGAAATGATATTACATATTTTTGAGAGGCGTCAAGGTCGAGGGTCTGTGAAAGGTTGTCATATGTTTTTTAGAGGCGTCAAGGTCGAGGGTCTATGAAAGGTATTTGCTATTTTTGAGAGGCGTCTAGGTCGAGGGTCCTGGAAAGGTTATCACATATTTTTGAGAGGCATACTGTGTCGAGTGGTCTCAGAAAAGTTATCACATATTTTCGAGCGGCATAAGGCGTCAAGGTCGAGGGTCTATGAAATGTTATCACATATTTTTGAGAAGCGTCAAGGTCGAGGGTCCGTGAAATGTTATTACATATTTTCGAGGGCCATAAAGGTCGAGGGTCCGTGAAAGGTTATCAGCATATTTTCGAGAGGCGTCAAGGTCGAGAATCTATGAAATGTTATCACTTATTTTCGAGAGGCGTCAAAATGGAGGGTGTATAAAACATCATCACATATTTTTGAGAGGCGTCAAGGTCGAGGGTCTATGAAATGTTATCACATATCTTTGCGAGGCGTCTAGGTCGAGGGTCTGTGAAATGTTATCACATATTTTCGAGAGGCATAAAGGTCGAGGGTCTGTGAAAGGTTATCACATATTTTCGAGGGCCATAAGGGTCACCCGAGGGTCTGTGAACGGTTATCACATATTTCTGAGAGGCGTTAAGGTCGAGGGTCCGTCAAATGTTATCACATATATTGGAGGGCCATAAAGTTCGCCCGAGGGTCTGTGAACGGTTATCACATATTTTTGAGAGGCGTCAAGGTCGAGGGTTCGTGAATTGTTATGACATATTTTCGGGGGGCATAAAGGTCGAGGGTCTGCGGAAATGTTATCACATATTTTCGAGGGGCATAAAGGTCGACGGTTTGTGAAATGTTATCACATATTTTTGAGAGGCCTCTGGGTCGAGGGCCTGTGAAATGTTATCACATATTCTTGAGAGGCGTCAAGGTCGATTACAATATTTCCAGACAGTTTATCATGCAGGATAATCAGTATACCATGCACTGAATGAATCTAGCATGATATATTAGGTTAGAGGTTATTGTAATTCCAAGATAATCTCATTTACAAAATGAGTTGCTGGTCTATTTCACATATAGTTCCGGTGAGCAATCCTTTCAGTGATCCACAGTAGAACGATATGTGGTCCGAGGAGTATCTCGACTCCACCGGGACATAACGAGCTAATTACTGTGTTAAGACCTCTGAACAGGCACCTTTCACTATATGGGTTCGAATATAGTTAGCATGCACAACAATATGCTTTTGTGCATGTCTAATGTATTGTGATATGATGCCATCTATTCCAGCTGCTATCGTGATCAAGCTGGATCATATATAACATCTGTTATGATGATGCATGCACAACTTACAGTGTGGCAGTCATTCAGTATAGAATGTGTATATACTCAGATGCTGCATGTAATGTGTGCTGCATGTTAGTGTGTGTTCGGTTGTGAGGACTGAACCAGTCTCACAAGGGTGCAAGTAACACTTACAGGGAATATGGTACAGGGACCATAGGTTGATATCGGAATACTTTGTATACTGTCGGATATTTCTTTATACTTAGATGAACTTTCACTGTTTGAAGTTACAAGACACCAGAGGTCAGTGCCAATGTGTAACTAATTCAAAAACCGACATGAGAGCTTGTTCAGCTCTTTAAGTAGTAACATGTCGACTCGAATTCCCTCAGATCTCATCCGAATTCGACAGTCACATGCTCAGTCACTTCATGTTCACATATCCTCTGACAGGTCTTGTCATTTGGCCCTTGGGCTGTAGCTGCCAGTCATACAGTGATCTCTGCTCTGAATTACTGAATAGTCATAGATCTGATGATGTGGCAAGATCTGGGACTCTCCTGGTTTCCCTCCAGATCTGTGTGGCTGTTTGAATATAAAATGGTTCCCCCCCATTTCTGGAATGGTTTCCCACCAATTCTCTCAACCTGATCTGCTGTGGTTGCAGATGTTCAAAAAGTCACAAGCTGTCAGTCACCCTTGTCATACCTCGCGGTCATACTGGTGACTGTCACTGGTGCTGTCACTCGTCATTCAGACACGACTGTCTCTCGTCTGACTCGCGATACACCCTAGTACAACTCTCCCCCCCTTTGCGGCGCGCCTACGTCCTCGCTAGGCTGTCCTGCGTGCTCTTATGTACATAGTCAGGGAAGGTTAGCATGCACTTTGCGACAAGATCGGGCTGCTAAGCCCTCGGTTCTCGGGTCCGTGCCCCCCAGTCCTCGGGTCCGGGTCCCCCATACGGTTCTTGGGTCCGTGCCCCCCAGTCCTCGGGTCCGGGTCCCCCTTACGGTTCTTGGGTCCGTGCCCCCCAGTCCTTGGGTCTGGGTCCCCTTCCGCAATCCGGGTTCGCCAAGGCGCTTCACCGTCTCACGCTGCCAACGCTCATCAGGTTTGGCAACCTCAGCACTACCAGATCACGGGTCTTCCGCGGCCATTGCGCCCCGTGGCTGACCAGCCTCGGTATCTTGAGACTCGCACATGTCAGTCCTCGCTGTCAGCGTCGAGATGAGGTTCATTACCGCGAGTGCGCTCTCCTCCTTCATGCGCTCGTTCAGCTTCAGTTCGCAAAACAGGTGGTACAGCAACGCACGAGGTATTGCATATACCGCTTGGGCTGAACCCATACCGCGGGTGTTAGCCGAGGAGATGCCCCCTTGGGACGTGTTCTCGTGCCTTCCTAGCATTGCTCGCGCAGGGCAGGGAGTCGTGTGGGTGCACTGTAACAAAGGTACTGAAGGTGCCGCATTTGTCCATATGTGAGTTGGCTTCATGTACGGTGCGCCATACTTACAATAGGTGGTCAACAGTGGCTCTGGCAGACCTTTCATTACGGCGCGCGTGTGCAATCCTCGCAGCGTGTCGCCAGCTGGGTTCTCTATGAAGAAATACGCAGGATCGTAAAACTCAATGATCTCCCTGGTACGCCGCACGCGCCTGTCCGCCAGCTTCAGATCTGGAGCTCCTAGTGTCTTCGCCTTGCTGTACTCCTTGCAGGGGGGGCTGGCCCAGATGACGTCGAAATGATGCCGCGGGTAGAGCTTGTAGTTCCAGTGAAGGATGTCCTCCGTGCACGTGGCTTGCCACTTGGGTAGGATGTCCACTGTTACCACCTCGCAGTCCCTAAACTGACGTTGGAACTGCTGCTCCACTGAACCGGTACCGCAGAACAACACCAAAATCCTGACTGGGTGCTGCACTCTCGAGAGGTGGGGCTGATAGGCCCGGCTTTGGCTACTGCTGCGGACTGTTGGGGTGGGAGGTCTCATAGCCATCAACTGTGCCCGCTGCTCCTCCTGACCCTTGTGAGTCTCCCTTCGCCTTTTCTCTGGAGCTTTCTTCAGCCTTTCCTCCTCAGCTTCGAAGACTCGCAGTGGTTCTAGCCTGCCCCCTCGCCCTTCCAAGTCCTCTCGGGTTCGCCACTGGCTGTGACTATGCGGCAGCCCTTTCCATTTGGTTAGCCACTCCTGCACTGTCCCGCCAGCCTTCCCACCTAGCTTCCTGAAGCGAGTACTGATGATGCGTTCCACCTCACGCTCCCTCTGACCCTCTACCAAGACTGGTGGTGGTGCCACTTCCTCCCGCCTGCTCACGAAGTGCTTGGCTCCCGACTGAACTGGGGTGAGCCGATCCGCTGTGAACACGTCGTGCACCTTCCAATGCACGGGTAGCTCTAACCTGTACGCTGACGGAGCTCCACGGTCCTGCTCTGGCAGCTCTTGCTGCCTGTCGCTGTACAGACATTCTACTACACGTAAGGGACCGTGCCTGAGCTTGCGCAGCTTCGGCTTCATCCCCCGATCTCCAGGCAGAGTCAGGTGCTGACCATCCACCCATACTTGATCATTCACCTTAATGTGCTGTAGCCGGTGTCGTGCGTCGAACTGCTCCATCATGCGCTGCTGGGCCATCTGCAGGTTCACCCGCGCTGCCTGTAGTTGCCGCGCGAACTGCTTGGCCAGCTCGTGCGCAGTTCCTCTCTTATCCGCCGCTACTCGCCCACCTTTTCTTCGTCTTGACCCACCTTCTAAGGCTGCGTCCATGAAGAAGTCCAGCTGAGTTGCGGGAGCGTGTCCGGAAGCCAACTACCATGCACATCCTATCTTCCCAAGGCTACATTTTCTCTGGGCAAGTATAAGGATGCAGAAGATTTCTACATCATTGACATGAAACCATTCACTGTCATTCTGGGTCAAGATTGGTTGGAGAGGAGGAATCCACACATTGACTTTCAGACCAAAAATCTGACGATTACTAGGAAGCATTCATCAGGCTCCAGTATTCGCACAGTATTGTCCAGAGTTGAGCAGACTCCAGACTCAGATGACCTTCCTGAAATGGAATTGGTCAGCGCCACCACCATGAGGAAGCACCTTCGTCGCATTCGATCCAGTGGTTCGGCTGAAGAAGCCGTAGCTTATCTCTTCTTTCTCTCAGAGGTCGACGGTGAACTGGTCTTTGCAGCATCAGACACAGACACCACTATGGAAGACCCCGAGGTCACAGCAGCACGTGATCAAGTGAGAGAAGACTTTTCAGACATATTCCAGGAGGATCTTCCAGCTGGTCATAGGCCAGAACGGTTTGAAGGTGGTTATCATAGAATCAACATTGAACCTGGGCACAAACCACCATCGCAGCCAGTACGTACCATCCCAGTTCCCATGATGGAAGAACTCAAACGACAGATCATCAAATATGTCGACTTGGGTATCCTTCGTCCGTCATCATCTCCATATGGATGTCCTATCATTTTCGCTCCTAAGCCAGGTGGGAAGTGGAGGATGTGCTGTGATTATCGAGCCCTTAATAACATCACAATTAAGGACACGTATCCATTGCCACCTCACGACACCCTTCTTGAACAGCTAAAAGGTGCACGATGGTTTAGCAGATTTGACTTCAATCAGTTTTTCCATCAGATCCCTATACATCCAGATGACATTCACAAAACAGCTATTCGCACCAGATACGGTTCCTATGAGTGGACAGTCATGCCTTTCGGATTGACCAATGCTCCTGCAACAGCTCTACGTGTAGGAAATCGGGCATTCTTCGACTTCATCGATCGGTTCCTTGTCATTTTCATGGACGATACTATCGTATACAGTCCGGATTTTGACAGCCACGTGAGTCATGTCCGACAGTTTCTCCAGCGTTGCAGAGAACACCAGTTCTTCATCAGGCCTTCCAAGGTGGAGTTGTTCGTCAGATCTATAGACTTCATCGGACATCACATCTCTGAAGCAGGCTTGTCCATCATCGAAGACAGAATCCGAGCAGTTATGGCAATTCAGCCTCCAGTGTCTTATGGTCCTACCGTTGGAAAACAGCCTCTACGCCGTATGGCTAAAGATGGCAAGTCATCCCTTCGGTCATTCTTGGGCATGGTCGGTCAATTCAGGAGATTCATACCAAAGTTCTCCAAAGTTGCCGAGCCGCTCAATCGTCTCCTTAAAGATAATGCAGAGTTTGTCTGGGAATCTGAGCAGCAGCAGGCATTTGATAACCTCAAAAGTGCCATCTGTAATGCTCCAGTATGCACAGCTTCCCAGATCAGAAACTGCCATCTATTATGGAGGTCGATGGATCAGGCACACACGTTGGTCAAGTGATACTCCAAGGAAAAGGTATGAAGCCATGTGGCTATCACAGCGTCACTCTATCCGATACACAGAGACGTTGGCCTATTCCTGAGATCGAGCTATTTGCCATTGTGGAGGGCTTCCGATTCTTTCGCCACATCTTGTTGGGAGCTCCTGAGACCATTGTACGCTCAGATCATCAACCACTGGTTTATTTCCAGACCAAATCCACACTGAGCCCCAAACAGGCACGGTGGTTGGATGAGCTCTCCGAGTACAACTTCCGAATAGAGCACATTGCTGGCGATGGTTTGACAGAGGCAGGCAGACACTTTAAGCAGCCATATATTGGGCCGTTCACCATATCCAAAGTGCTTAGCCATGGGCGTGCATACGAGTTAGATTTCGGAAACCTCGATATCCGTATTCATCCGGTACAGCCTGTATCCAGATTAGAGCTGTACAATGACTCGATCCAAGCACCTTTGCCTCTGCCACAGATGATCACCGAAGAAGGGCAACCACTGTTTGAGATATCACATATACTCTCGGATAAGTTCACTAGAGGTGTCAAATACTATTTAGTGCGATATGCAGGCTACGGCCCTGAGCATGACACCTGGGTCAAAGCCACAGAGCTTACCAATGCAGCAGACATTATAGCTGCCTATGAAGGCTAAACATTATATTAAGCCTCGTGCCCTTACTTCTTGTAATATATACTAATACATGCCGATCATCTATATAACCTTGCTCTTAATGTTTTATCATTATGTTGCATAGAAGCAGGAAATTGATCCTTCCTTGCTAAAGGTGTAGTGAGCCTTGTTCAAAATCATACCCTTGCACAGATACGCACACATGCGAGATATCATATCTGTGGATAAATAAAAACTGCTATATGCTACCTTTGCTAAAGCCGTGGTTTGTCATCGGATTCTTGGCCAGTCATCCGAAGCTACCGGAGATATCGACTGAGGTAGACGGAGTTGTGATCCTAAGTTGTGCTTGACAAACATAACTAAAGAAATTTCACATCAGTACGTGGCGAATCCATTCTCACTCATCGCGATAGATGTTCGTCAAAGCGTGCGTACTGGACCATATCAGAGTGAGCAGACCGGGTAAGGATTATAATTCCAATCCCGTTAAGCAGGGCCACTCTCTTTGCAATAAAACAAGCCCCCGGTAAGATAACTCAGGGCTCCCCAATTTCCGCCTATGATCCTCCAAAGTAGTTTAAGGAGGGGAGGAAGGGTTGGGTGCACTATATCAGGCCGAGAATCGTGCGATTATAAATCGTTAAATCGTGGGATCATCGTTCGCAAAGAACGACGGCTAGCGCAAATAATCCGTAACGTAGACTTCGGATGCTTTGAATCGTCACTCTGACGCACGATACGTGTGGATCAATCAGTAATCCAGCGTCAATCTGCATCACGAAACGCAATTCATTGAACCTTGAAACGTCACTCTGAAATACGATACGATTTCCAGAAAGGGGGCTACATCCTAAGAACTGTAAGGTGAGGGACTAAAGTGGACTCAGTTCCCCCCAATAACCTAAAAACACCATGAGGGACGCCTCAAATCGGTGTAATAAGAAGACTGGTACCAGCAAGAAGCAACAACAACAAAGACATCATAGACATAAACAAAGGTATGCCCGTTGTGAGGTCACAACTCTTTTAAGAGGGGAGATCTGTCAGGGTCATGACCGATGACATATGTGTCGTACATGTCATACGTGTCATACCTGTCAGACATGTCATACCATGTCATGTCATGTCATGTCGGTCGTGTCATATATTATTATGACAGTCGGTCGTGTCATTTATTATTATGACAGTCGGTCGAGTCATATATTATTATGACAGTCGTCAGTACGGTCGACCATGACTGTACATGTCGTCAGATGATAAGTCACATCATCTGTCATTATTCAAGGAAAGACTTGAATGACCCTGACATCGAGAGTTCGTATGTCGAACTCGAAGATGGCAAAGCAAGATACATCTTGAGGTACAAACAAGAACCATCTTGGCTTTAAGCATGTGCGGAACACGCATGCACAGTATGAACGAACTATTCGTTATCACAATACTGGTCGTTCAACCTACGTCTCGGGTTCACAACCCAATGGCGGTACTATCTATGACGATAGGAGACGTATGGTATAAGATGAGGAAGCGTTGGGCTTCAAGCAGATCTTCATTCAGAGACTGCACTCATCACCCGCTATTACTTTCACTTGCGTTGCTGTCCAACTTCGCAGTGTTAACTTGTATATTGATAATATATTCACGGCCTGTTTATCTCGCCAGAACCAGAACCGACAGTATGATAAACATGACGTTCAACGCGAACAGGAGAAGCCTGTCGCGCTGAGCTGCATGAGCTGGACTGCTGGAGGAGCCAGTCACACGTCGAGTGGTTGTTATCTGTGACGACACAGATTTGGTAGCCAAAGCCGCTAGCCCATGTACAACGCCCTTTTCACAGAAAGAATTGTCCGAAGCCTGTTGCTCACTGCCCATGGCACCACCAACTCCAGTGCCCTCTGAAACAACTAGACGTAGAACAACCGGCTCGAAAGCCGCCGCAGACTGCGACAAAATCTGCGGGGCACTCCGAAAGTGTTGGAGCGCCCTGGCTTGGGCTTGGCATAACGAAATGAGCTGGACGCGTTTCAGGATGTCCACCTTCTGCATTCTGGCATCACACGATAACAAAAGAGCATGAAGCTCCTCATCGGACAAAACATCTGCGAGAGCCATCGCGGAAAAAAGATCCGTCAAAGTAAGCGAACGCGCGAAAAAAAATGCCGATACCACTCAGCCGTAAATACCCGTAACTGCCGGACCGCCCAAGCGAAAGCGAGAATCAGACTCCGTAGGCCGCGATAAAGATGGCTACGCTCAAAATAAAGATAGTAGAGCGAATACGAAATAAAATTTACGCTAAAAATCACAATACGCAAGCGTAAAGTGGGTCCATAACCTGCTGGAATGAAAAGAAGTAAGTTATGACGAAGTACTTCGCGAGTAGAGGAACCCGGCAAGGAGGTCGCACCCGTCGCGTCGCTGGCGGAGAAGTAGTCGCACCACAGACAACAACAACTCCCGGCCCAAATTCTCATCGGCCGGCGGTCTTGCGGTTCTCGCTACAGCCCGGGTGGACCTGAATTGCATCACGCTGACCTACGCAACGAAGTTAGAAAGTACGAAACTCATGATTGAGAAAGAAAAAATGCTGGATGTGACACACCGACAGTCAAAATATGTCACTTGTCACTTCCTATAGTAGGCTGGGTGACCGTCACCAGTAGACGGGAAACACCCGTTAGTATTTATGTGTACCTCTTTTATCAATCTGAGACTTTTACCGTTCTGATATCGAAACCCTTAACTCAGGGTTTATTCTCCGTTATCCGATATATACACCCGACTATATATCTGACAGGTTTGACCCCACTTACGTTTTATTTAGCCACTGCGACACCGCGAGGATGATTGGCTAAAGCCGGACGCTTGGGATGGAGTGAGGCGCTCCGCGCGTGGGAGTGCCGGCAGTCGCGGGTATGGCCTAAGTTTTGTGGGTTGATTTACGGCTAGCTGAAGGCCTTTGAGGACATTTTTTCTACGGGATTTAACGTTGGATTGGTTTACGCATCCTGGTTGGTCACCACACCGTTTCGTATCGGCCGCCATCTACCACACGACTTCTCGAAATTTCTGCTCTCTCACGGCAGCCGTATCGACGACCCACCACATTTCTTGGCCGCCCAAGACTACCGCATTTTTTTTCCCCCACGTCTTCTTGCCTCACTCCACCCCTGTAGTCTTCTTCATCATGGTTGCTTCTACTAGATCAACGGCTAGCATGGCGCATCGCCGCCGCACATTAAGTACGATCTTTGACTCCGTTGCTGCCAGGCATGCCAACACGCCCGCGACCCCGACAGCGGCACAGCCGGCCGCTAATTCGGCGGGTGCTACATTTCTGGCATCGGTGCGCACCTTACAGCGGGAGCACTTCGACATGAAGGTGGCGAAGCACGTCCAGCGCAAGTTGTTCGACGGCAAAGAGGGGAGATTTTCCGGTGCGGAGCCCCACGCGGCGGCCATCTTCACGAGGATGGTCTCTGCCCTGCAGGCAGCATTCGTCACTGAGGACACCGGTTTCCTCCCACTCTTCACGCTGGACGACGCTACTTTGGCCGTCCGCGTGGAGGCCAACAATTTATTGTTCTCCACGATCGAGCTGCTGATCGACCCCTCGTCGCCCGCAGCGGACTGGTTGGACTCGTCCAGCGCCAGCTTCCCAGCAGACGGTAAGCGTGTCCTACTCGAGTTCGCCCGTCGGATGATCCCGGTCGGGGACCCCTTCCAGGGGCAAGCGGACATGTTTGCCGTCCGCATCGTTGCGGGCGTGGACCCTCATGGACCCATTGAGGACTTCAACGCCGCGCTCAAAGCTGCTAGGACCAGGTCGACGCTCCAGGACGAGGACGTGAAGTCCCTTTTCATCAAAGCCCTCGACGCCACCTTCTACCAGCCGGTGGTGTCCCGTTTGCTCCTTCACGACCAACGAGCCGCCCACGACCTACTCACCATTCAGCAGTGGGTGCGGGAGTGCTACGGCGAGCACGTGCGGGCGGGCACCGCCACCGCATCCGCACACCGGTACTCCCACGGCACGCACTTCATGGAGAAGGGCGTCGATGAGTCGGGTGCGGCGAGTGAGATCGCGGACTTGCGGACCATGGTGCTCGACTTGAAGAGGCAGTTGGCCACCTTCCTCGTCACCGCCGAATCCGAATCGTCTCCGCGGGGGTTTACCCCTCGCGCGGACAAACCGGACCGCCGGGTCAAGACCCGTTTCGCGGCCTCGCCCCTCCCCAAAGGGGGGAATTGGTCTCAGTCCGTCTCACGGAAGGTGGCCTTCCACCGCGACAGCGGTGCGGCGATCCCGTACTGCCAAAATCAGGTGTGTGCTAAGGGGAAGGCGAGGCATTGGCACATGGACTGCCCAAACGGGGGCAGGACCGGACTCTCGGCCTTCGCCTTCGCCGAGGAGGCCGAGAACTCCGTGTTGGCCGCGAGATTCCAACACGCCATCGACAACGGCGACCCCGTGGAATTCGACGCCCTCTGCATGCTTGCGGGCGGGAAGCCGGAGGTCTTCACCGATCTCTCCGCGTGCTCGTTCTGCGAGGAGGACGGTGAGGTCCTCGTGTCCGCCGTCGCCGAGTTCTCTGCGATGGCGCACGCGGCTGGAGCTTCCACGTTCAACATCAACACCTTCACTGCCGACGTGCCGGTGGTGTCGGAGCCGTCCGCACACTCCCCGCCTGCGTCGGTTGAGTCCGAGGGGGATTGGACCGGTCCGCCAAACCCCTTCTGCCCTCCCGTCACCCGCACGTTTGCCGACTTCATTGAGGGCACGGGGATTGCATTGGTGCCCGACGAACCGGCCCCGAGCATGAATTTGCTCTCCGCGGTTGGGGAGACGGAACGCGTGATCGACTACAAGCCCGCGTCTTGCGCTACGAGCGACGATGACGACGAAGATGCCTCGGTGACACCGCCGCGGCCACGCTACGGCTGCGGGAACGGCATTCCGAGGTTCGCGAGATCTCTCCTCACTTCCTCCTTGGTGTGCGCACTCTTTGTAATCTGTGCCGCCGCCGCACCGCACGCCGTTGCCGGTGTCGGTGGTGCCGATGCGCACATATGCACGGCTCCACCGGTCGGTGGTGCTACGTGGACTACCTCGGCGATCCCGGCTACGGAGGCTTCGCCGACTGACGTGATTCATGGCGTGCCGTGTGCTATCCCACCTCGTCGCCAGCGGCGGGAGCAGAGACGGCAGGGCCTCTACATGGCTCCGATGCCGTGGCATCCCGGGCCGCCACCGCCTGCCGAGTTGTTTGTGGACGGCCCTCCGCTGTCGCCGGCTTCGTCTTCAGATGACGAGGCTCCACCGTCGGGCGGCACTTGGCAGCATCCCGGTGCGGTGCAGCCTCCCGTGATCGAGAACTCGTCAATTTCTTCTACGAATGATTCATCACCGGCCCCGGGGGCCGGCAACTGCTTCACAGTCACGCTGCTCCGAGCCGGGCAGACAGCTCCGAAGACCACTAGTGGCTAGAATTATTCACGCCGTGCCTGCCTGAGAGTTAGCTGTAGTATAGCCTCCTAGATGTGCAGAAGGGCTCTCTACATTTGAGCTGTGTTTAGGGTTTTAGCAAAGTAACAGCAGTATCTGACAATCTTGCTGTGACCTGGGACCGCCCTGACCAAGAGTACAGGCCCCCAGTTGTGCTACAGTTTCCTCCTGAAGTTAATTAGGGAGTTTGTTTGCTTCGTTCACTACTAGCTCCGGTCACCACCCTAGGTGGTGTGCTGGATGTGACACACCGACAGTCAAAATATGTCACTTGTCACTTCCTATAGTAGGCTGGGTGACCGTCACCAGTAGACGGGAAACACCCGTTAGTATTTATGTGTACCTCTTTTATCAATCTGAGACTTTTACCGTTTTGATATCGAAACCCTTAACTCAGGGTTTATTCTCCGTTATCCGATATATACACCCGACTATATATCTGACAAAAAATGAACAAAACCAGCAGGCAGGAAAAATGAGTGTTTTGCGTCACGAAATTGCAAGTTTTAAAGCAACACCAGCGATACCATCGGAGATGAACAAACGCTTGTGATCGCAATTCAGAAACGATCTGGCTCCATGATGACGCGTCATCGCCGTGATGGGAGAATGCCAAGGATCAACAGTGCCGTTGCTTATGTGCACCCTGCTTGCATTTTGGTTCGGGAATAATTGGGCACCCCTAGCTAGGGTTCTGGTCTTAGCGTCTTCTACTCGCAGAGATAATAAAAAAAGGAAAGAAAAAGAAAAAACCATGCCCTTCTTCTCAGAGATGTAGATAATATGTCCACATGACGTTGACGATGAGTCGTGTCATGTCACTCGACTGAAAGTGAACATAAAAATTCGGGACGAGTGCTCCTCATCTACCAACCTCATCGAACAAATCTTATTTTTTCTTCACTTTTTGGAACATAGTTTCAAAAACTTTATATTCGAACTTTGCGCGCTCATTTCTAGCGTTTAACAAGCAGGGAACCAGGTCCTGCCATACAGGAATGTCGTGTAACACATTCTTGAAAGTATTTGGCTGTGATAGCATATGTAGTCCGCTTGGTCGTTTGGGATGGAGCTGGTTGGATGAACGCCGGGATGCGGTGCGCTCTTTGGGCAGCGTAACTGCTTTCTTTTCTTTCATTCTGGCGCTAGCAGGAACCTTGGCAATATCGACGAACAAAGACATTATTGTCGATACCCATTGGGCATATTCTTCAGGAGAAATTCCTCTACCAGACAGTAATGAAACTGAGTACAAAGTCCATTCTTACATCGGTCTAGAGGGGGTTGTGTATCACACTGTGAACGGCACGGAGAGTGAAAAATGGAATGATATGACGTGCAAGCACTCGGAAGACATTCACAAGTACACCGACAGATACTGGTATAACGTCGTGCTTTGAAAAACTGATCCATTGTACAGCGCTTGATGTTCGCACGTGCGCAGTCTGAACTTAGTTTTGATCTCGATGGCACGATAGTGTATGTTTTTGTACTTTATTCGTGTCATCTTACCTGGTTTGACGCTATGAGCAGACCCGGATAAACACTAAACGTGTGACTGGTGTGTCAATCTTCCAGTCCCTGCAAGGAGTATGCAACTGCAACAACAGCAGACGCCCTCATCGCTCTCATCACGAAACTTCCCGCGATGGGTTTATGGTTCAAACGCGACATCGTCTCAGACACAGTTTTTTTAAAATTCATGGGCGTGCTTACCATGCTCATAAGTTCAGTAACCTTGGCGTTGGCTTTGGACACTTTTGCGGACAACTGCTATCGTGGCCTACCGAAAACCGTGCAAATCTACGACCCTGATGTGGACGCCAAGGTAGACGTATCGCTCGACTATGACCTCGGACCAGGTTATTCCTGCTTCGTGTGGGCTTGCGGAATGAATGCTTTCGTTTGTTTGTTGCATATTGCCCTGCGTTGTCCGCAAAATAAGCACGTTGCCGTGGATTATGTCGAAGTCGAGTTTTGAAAACGACCTTCATGACTTTGCAAAATACATAATAGTCATATCGAATATTTCAAAAAGGGCAGTCTAGTCTGTCCAAGAAGGCCACCAAGTTAAGTCCCAGTACTTTAAAGCGGCGAAGGCGTTCCTTACGCGCTTACACACAAAACGATACTGGCAATTTGTAAGTGGCGCGTGGTAGATATACCAGAGCATGGATTTGACTTAACTCTGATTCCGTACCGTTTGTTCGTGTCATCGGTAATTGTCGTTATTGACAGGATGCGGTCATGGACAAATGCTGCCGACACAAATTTGTTTGGACCCCGGTGTGCCCAAAAAGATGTGACCGTTGAATACTGTGGTGGGCATCCTTCGGTATCTTTAATTATGTGTCAACATTGTCACAACGTCCAATCTGAGTACGTGTAGTATGATCACAAATGATCGCACGTGTACACGAAACCAATGGTGTTTTTCACCTCACACGTGTGCCAAGTATCATGAAGTTTGAAATCTGTTACCAATACCGATGGTAGCATGTATATGATATACTGCACCATCTCGGTAATCGGATGCACGTGTGCGCAATATCGAGGCGTATAGTCATTCCGCTGCCAGTTCTTTATAACATAGCCAGCGTTTCGCGAAACATACATATAATTCCACCATTAGAAATGTTACTAGTATTTCTTTTGCTCTTCACATCTCATTGCCAACAGGCACACTGCATAGCATCCGCTGCGGGGATGGTGAGCCTCCTCCTGAGGCGCACGTGCCCCCTGCCTTTCTCCTTGTGGAGAACCACGGAGATGTCCTCACCTGTGATGCTGATGTGCTCCCTGCGCATGGAGACGCCCGTCTCCGGCCGGCCGAAGGTGACGAAGGCAAACACCACGTAGGTGCACGCCCTGAGCAGCTCCGTAGCTGCCCGGCCCACCGGCTCCAACCCCAGCCCGTGCGCATGCACCGCCGAGACATGCCTGGCAGGCAGCCAGGTCCGCACCGTCTGCTCCTCACCCGCGGCTTCAGCCGCCTGCACCTGGAGGCGGGCCATGCCCTTCACTGCTCTGGAGATCGCCCGGCCCCTGGCAGGCCCGGGGAACCCCATGTCCTCGTGGTAGTTGTTGATGGCGGATAGGTAGGGCTGCATGTTGGACGCCTGCACCGTGCCCTTGTCCAGCATGTGAGCAATGTACAGCCTCACCGTGGCCCCCGTTGCCGGAAGCCACTGTCTGCCCTCCGCCTCACAGAACGCCATGAAGGCCCGAGCCTTCGGCCGGTAGTTGCCCACCGTCTTGCCGCCCAATGCTGCCCCCTGCATCTGCACTGCCAGCTCAGTGAGGGAGCTGTCCCCCAACTCTCCTCTCCAGCGCTCCTGAAGCGCCGCATTCCAGCTAGTCACCCCCTGCACCGCTGCCGGGAGCACCTCATACCTTTCCTTGCTCATGTCCAGGTCCTCCTTGTCACCATCCTCGTAGGCAATGTGGGTTAGGCCGTCCGACCCCGTGTCACCCACCTGGGGCCAGTACACCTTCACTTTGAGGCCACTCGCCAGCCCCGCCTGTGGCGCCTGCCCGGCTGCCCGCCTCCCATCCTGCAGGTAATGGCTCACTGGGAGGCGGAGATGCGGAACATGATGCCGTCCCAGCTTGAGGCCCCGAGCAGCTCGGACCCTCCCAGCCGGCTGGGAGTAAAGAGGTCCCTGCCCCGGGGCAAGATCACCACCTCGTCGGCCATGGCCTCCACTGCTGGAACCACATCTGCCCCGGCCAGTAGGGCGCCACCACCGTGGCGGCGCACTTCTCCTCCCGCAGCTTGTGCGCCACCTCGTCGAGGAGGGACCACGGGGGGTTGACCCAATTGACCTCTCCTAGCCAGGAAAAGGCCAAAGAGTCCACGCCCTCGCACCCCGGGTCGTGCCACTGTGCGTAGTAGCGCGGCAGCTGGGCGGAGAGCTCCGAGGCGAAGCGGTCCACGGTGTGCTGGTGCCATTCCCGCTCCGCCCACTGAAACCACCTGCGGTTCAGCCGCCAGTCGTCCAGGTCCCGGTCCCGAGACAAGCGGTCGGCCCACTCGTTTGCCTCGCTTCTGATGTACCTCGCCTGGAGCTCGATGTCGTTTAAGTCCAGCAGGATCCACAGGCGCCGCATCCGCCGCATCAGCTCCGGGTTGCGCGACGTGAAGTGCGAGAGCATGGCCACCACCGCCTGGTTGTCGCAGTAGAGGCGCACCACCTTGCCGGTGAGCTCTCTCAGGAAGGATTGCACCGTCTTGTACACGGCCTCCAACTCCAGGTGCGTGATGTGTAGATGCCGTAGCTCGTCGGACCAGAATCCTCTTGCCGCGTGCTTGAGGTTCGGCACCCCGCCCCATGCGAACAGAGACGCGTCGGTGTGCACCTTCGCTCTCGTGGGGCTGCGCCAGATCTTGCGACCGTTCCACCGGCTCTGAGCCGGCAGCCTGAGCCACCACTCGATGTCGCTCCACGCCTGCCGTGTGAGCTTCACCTTCGCGCCCCATCCCCGCCTCGTGGAGAGCACGAAGTGGAGCTCCCTGAGATACAATCTCGCCGGAGGGACTGCCAGATACACAGACTGGCAGAGCCCCGTGAACGCTGCCAGCTTCCGAGCTGGGAGCCACCTCCGCTGTCGCAACGCCTCGCTGAGAAGCGCCTTGGACTGCAGGTGAATCTTCTGCAGCCTCGCCGGTGTCACGCGGAACTGTCTCGCCTTGAGGTCCACCTCGAGCCCGAGGTGCTCCACCAGCTGCGTCGGCTCCCATTGCCCCTTTTTCTCGTTGCGCGACAATCCGAGTCTCACCAAGACCCGAGATGTCAGCTCGCGCGCCCTGAGCGCCTCGATCCTGCTGCTTAGCAGCAACAGGAAGTCGTCCATGTAAGGGAGCACCCGCGCACCCTGCTGATGCTCCTCGCGGCCGCATCCTCCAGCTCGTCTGCGAAAATGCCCAACGTCGTCGCACCTTGCTTCCGCTTTGCAGCTTCCGCACCTCCCGCCGATCCTCCGCGGATCTCGGAGAACGAAGGCACTCCACGAGCACCTTCATGACCTTGACGAAGATTCGTGGCGAGTCGTTCCATCCGAAGGGAAGGGCGCCGCACTGGAATAACTCCCCCCGCACGTCGAACTGCATGTACTCCTGGAAGGCGGGGTCGATCCCCACGACATGGTACCCGTCCTGGAGGTCGAAGCTGATGCACCAGTCGTTCGGCTTGGCGAGCCGACGCAACTTCTTGAGGGTCTCCATCTTGCACCGCGACTTCACGCAATGCGCGTTCAGCCAGCGGAAGTCCATCACAAGACGCCACTTGTTCGTCCCCGGCTTCGGCACCAGGAACACTCGGGATACGTGTCGTCGCCTCCTCGCTCGCACCCATGCGCCCGTTTTGAGACACCTCTCCGTCTCTGCGGCCATCCACTCCAGCTGCGGAGGGGTGGCGTCGGCCAGAGACACTCCGTGATCGAAAGGCTGGGGCGCCTTGTCGACCCAACGCATCTTGGCCCCTTTGCTGATCCACTCCATCACCTCGGAGTTCGCGCCAGCTGCGCGCCATGCCCCCCTTCGACTCCGCACCCTTTCCTGTAGGGTGGGCTCTTTCCGTTGGACGCCCCGAGGGGCGGAAGGCGTCCAACCTTTCCGTGATCGGAAAGTTAGGTCTGGGCTTGGGCGCCTCGCCCATGCCCTGACCCTTTACCTCCCTTGCCGTTGCCGCGGCCACCTTCACCTTTTCCAGCGCCTTTGCCCTTGCCTGCTTGACGGTCACGAAAAGTCGAAACTTTGGCGCTGGCCTTGGCGTGCGTGTTCATCACTGCCTTCGCCTTCGTGGTGTCGAATTCCTTCAACCACTTCGTGAGCACTGAGTCGCTCACCAACCCGTCGCTGCCTGCGTACACCTTCTCCTCGATGAAGGCCAACTTCGCCCGCAACGCCTCAGCTCCGCCGTGCGACGTTGCATCAGACTCCATGCTCGCTCTGAGCTGCAACATGGTGTAACGGTTGTTCAAGAGCGAAAAAACGCCCTTAAACGTGTTGTGCGCTGCGAAAACGCGCTCACTCAATTCCTCCACCGTTGGGGGATCCTTTTCATCTTGACACCAGTCCAGGGTCACCTCGGAAAACGCAATCGCATCGTGCATGTACGACAGCGCAGGGGCAAGCATCAACTGCTCGCAACGCATGGACGAGTTGGTGCGTTTGGAGAGGGCGTCGTAGGTCTTGTCGTTGTACAGGTCGTACATCTGCGGCATGTCCGTCTCCAGTGTTGCAGGTCTCGTAGGGAACGGATTCCCTTCAACGTGTGGAACATACGGGAGCTTTTTAATGCCTCCAACTCCGCGTCTCCGCTCTGAGCGGAACCACCATCCTGCGAAGCGGCTTTCGCTACCGCCTCCTCCGCGACTTCAACTCTCGCTGCGAGAGTCTCCATCTGCTTCATCATGAGCTTCATCATTTCGCCATGTTGCTCCAACAGGACTTCCATCCCGGACTTCGCAGCCGGTTGTCCAGCCGCGCCAGCATTGTTCTCCGGCGCGCCTTGCTCACCTTCTTGACCGCTCATTGTAGTAAGTCGTCAAGGGTTTAAACTTCCACAGTAACGTTAAAATGTGGGGTAAATATTTTTGCAGTGTGCCGCACTAAAAATTTCTCCGCGAGGAAAAATTTCTTGTGAAGTTCTTTTGCGAAGGCAAAAGAACAGAGCTGCGGATTCCCACGGGCGGAACTCCTAAATACTGTCGTGTGTAAAGCCTTCAGATCTAACTCAGCTGCTGATTTTGATCTAACGGCTCAGGAAACTGTGATCGATCTACCGGCACAGAAACCTCTAAAATTCCGCAGGCTCCAATTTAACCATTACTACCATTTCTTGTATTATACATTTCTGCCGGTGCATTATCAACAATTTTATACACACTCCAAAAACACCAACATATCCCATAGAAATGAACGAACATGTCACCGCATAACAGAGGCATTAAGGGGCACGCTGATCGTTACAAACATGGCGCTTGACCTGGGGCGACGGGGCGTGCGAGACAAATGGAATAAGGCATATGGTGTAAGATGAATATATAACGCATCCCTACAATGTCCTCCGCACCGTGCATTGTGAGTGAGCCCCCCTCTCCCGCTTTTTTCTTTTTTTCTTTCTTTCGGGGTTCGTTTCCACATAGGGGGCGGCGGGGGCGGAGTGAACACACCAAAAAAATAGAGTTTAAGTGTATATATGTTAACTGAGAATAATTGAAAAGTAAAGAAAAAACGAATAAATTTTTTAATTGAAAAGTTCCCGTCGGGAATTCCCGTTTCGTATGTTCCATGTGTACTAGGGCACATGAGTGCACTAGTGACAGACGTGCCAGAACGACGAGTGACAGATATGATAACATTCACGATTATGACATAATGACAGGTGACATCATATCCAAAGTATCAGAATGACACACCATGACATCTGCACCCACGGCAGATCAGACTCGAGAGAAATGGGGGGGAACCACCTAGAGCTTGATAGGTCGAACAGAATTGGAAGGAAAGCTGGAGGACCTCCTAAAACTGCCACATCAACATATTTGTGACTATGCGGTTAGAATATAAGTGAGAACTGATGCAGATCCCAACTGATTGGTAGTTGCAGTCGGATGACTGGTTAAATAACAAGAACTGAACAGAAAGTGCGTGGCAGTGTCAGATGTGGGCCGATTTCGTGGTAGTCCGAGGAAACCGAATCGGCACAGTTACTGTTTAAAGAGCTGGGCAAGCTCTCAGAGTTCAGTTTCGAATTAGCTAAAATATACAGTCCTTCTGTAAATTATCTGATAAGAGCAACACGCATACTTATGTAAAAGAAATATCCGTATTATTCTTGTGAAAAGAATGGTGTTCCATGTGTAGAGTAGTCTGCCCCGAAAACCATGTGTTCTATACAGTAATCACTCACCTTTAAGGAAACTCGACGTTAAGGAAAGTGCCTTGCGTTTCGGGGTTGCAACTCGATGAGAAAAGCTGGCTGGATTTTCCGACTTTTGAGATGGCTTGAAATAAGGAAAATGGCCGCTAGCTGCCTAGCTGGAGAGGCATTTCTTAAAATAAGAAAAAATGCTGGGAAATTTGGCAAATATGGTATATTTGATGGTTTTCATGATTATGTTTCGCACGAAACTTCGATTTACCATTTTGGTCATATCTCACGCCATACTTATCTATTCGAGCCGTAATTTTGATAGCCTAATAGAGGGCACCGAGACCGGGTCAGGGTCCATTTTCTCGGAAAATGAACACCTTAAGAGAACGGGCTGGCTAGGGAAGGTGTCCACGTGGATGGTTATGGAATTCGCTGGCTGGCTCACGAGATCGCGGTCCACTATCCATAGAGTTCTCTTATGACGCTGACGCTGGCGGGGGGGGGGTACCCAACTCGATGAGAAAAGCTGACTGACCTGGATTTCTCTGTTTTCTTACATGTGG
>LGRX02034347.1:0-24715 GCA_001247695.2 Cymbomonas tetramitiformis | reverse complement strand
TAAATTTGTGTTTGGATAATGAACCGCGCCGATTGAGTGGATACTCAAGTTTAGGCACTAATAGTAGTTGCTATTTACAATGTACGGCTAGCGACAATGCATCGGCTGCCGGTGTAGCATTTGACTCTGGCAATGCGGCTACGGGTGGACCCAATGAAACTATGATTATATGTATGTTCACTTCTAAATTAATGGTATCAGCCGGACGAGTTATTTCGGTCGAATTATGATGACATTATTTATACATAGCAAGGAGTTGTTAATATAGGGTCTTCCACTAATTTCCGATGGTCATACAATTTAAACCATATGACTACATATCGTGTACCTTCAAAATTGTCCATTATCACTTCGTGGGGTAATCTTCCATCTACCTTTAACACTTTGTTTCGATTGTAAAAGTCACCGATGATTTGGTCATTTGAGTCGTAACACCTTAATGGCGCGCCTTTAAAATCTCCGAGCGCCATTGCATATTGAAAACTTATATCTTCTTTATCGACGTGTTTTTTCACATACGTGCCAGGTTCCATTTTTGCATAATTGACAACGTACTCGCCTTCCGAAAAATCTTTATCAATGATACTTATCAATTCCTTCGAAACCGCCCATAATGCTTGCTTCCATTTAGGAAGTTTTCTATCTCCGACTTTACTCACACAAACACCTTTGCCTTTCTTATGAGGCATATTGTGAGGTGTTTGCATACCGCCACCACCCAATGCTCCGGTGGTGTTTCCAAGCATAAATGACCAATTTAGGTTGAAGCGAATCTTTTTTGTTTTGTCTCGATATTGTTTATTCAATTTTACATTGCTCAACAAACTTTCAATTTCACTCATCAAGTTTTGTACATATGGTAAATTCGTAATTTTTTGTGCCGTAGGCTTTATCACTTGAAAAGTGGAGTATTCCTTATGTGACCCGCATTGCCAATGATTGTCGTTTGTTTCGTCATAAAATGCATAAGTATAATGCCAAGAGTATAAATGATTATCTTCGGTAATCTCCCAAGTTTCCCAATCACTTGGCTCATCAGTCCAAAAAATATGCTTCTTATTTTCGTGAGCACTCAAATACATTTTGTCTTCTTTTCTCTTTACAACATACAAGTTATCGCATCTTTCAATTTCCACATCAATGGTCTTATTACCCCATTTGAGCATCGCGGAGTAAGACATATTTGTGAAAGTAAGTAGAAGTAAGTAAAGTATGTATGTATGTACTTGAGTATGTTGTAAATGATTCAAGTATACCTTATAGAGTTTATGTCTTAAAGTTAAAAATTTTAGGATAGATTGGGTAATGGGTATGTGGTAATGGGTTGTTTATAAAAGTATATCAAAGAAAGAATATCATTTTGTATATTTATTTTTAATTATTTGAAAATGTTTTTAAAAAGTACCAATTACTCGGAACCCGGTACCATAACTTTACGTGTGTTGCTTTATTGAACATATATGCTATGAACGAACGCATTTAAAGCTTCGGTCACTTATAACACTAATCTGGTAGCGCGATGCCTACATCCGAAGCACAAAAACAAGCAACCAAACGATATAGAGAAAAGAATCGGGAAAGGTATAATGCGTCACAAAAAAAATATAATGCATCTTGGTATGACCGTAATCGTCTTCTGCATTGTGAAAAAGTTAAGAGGTCATATCACCAAAAGAAAATAAAAAATGCTGATAATATATATGCTATTAAAATTTAACTTAAAGAAAAACCGTATTCATAGTATATAGAAACAATGAATTATAATAAATTCCCCGAGCAAATTACTTTAAGTGAGACCTATTTTAAGTATGAGGTTATGGAACTTTTACTTAAAGTAGATGTAAATTCCAAAGGTTATGATATAGAGAATATGATGTGGCGCGAGGAGCAAACCAAATTGAAGAAGATGCATAAGTTTATGAGTAAAAAGACACATATGAACACCACAACTTACAAAAAAGCACCATACAATTTAGGTAGATATTACCCGGTGAGTGATAAGTATAATACTTGTTGTTTCCAAAATCAATATAATGTTATCCGCCGACTTGTTATGGACGGAAACTACATTTCATTTGATTTAGAAAATGCGCATCCAACAATCATATCTCAATTGTGTGAGAAGTATAACATTGAATGCTCGGCAATAAACGATTGCATTGTGAATAGAGAAAGTATATTTTACAACATTCAACGAAGTTATAATGTGAGTAGAGCTAATGCAAAACACTTGATGTTAATATTGACATTTGGAGGCTCATTTCAAACTTGGTTAAATGAACTTAAACTTCCTAAACATCAATATATAGATTGTATAAAACAATATGAAGACCAAATAAAAAATATACTTACAAATGATGCCCTCGAGCACTTTCCAAAATTTGCAAAAGCCGTACAAGTAGCTTGTGAAGTAAAAAATAAGACAAAAGAAATGGCAAAATTCAGGAGTGCATTGGGGTTGTATATTCAAGAAATAGAGAGTCGGATGATGATGTGTATATATGACTATTTAGTGACGAATACTAAAATGAAGCCTGCGGCACTAATCCACGACGAGATTTTGGTATATAAAGACGATAATGTCGACATTGACAAAGTAATAAGCGAGTTGAAAGTATGTATAAAAGCACACACGTGTTTTGAAATGCAATTGAAATGTCAAGCGACTTCCGCCACGGATGAAGATTGTCGATGGCTTGAATCCCACCAACCTTTCATCGATGACATAGATGAACGACGTAGTGACCAAGTACATTGTGACCTAATACTCGAACAATTTCAAGACCAAATTTTTATCACACCATTGGGGTTAATGATATATGACGAAGAAGACGGTAGGTGGACACTTGATAAATATAAAGGGGAAGGTTTGCATCTAAAAATCATTGAGCGCAACTACACCAAAATATTTATAAATGTTAGTTCCAAAGATGAATCAAAGTCTTTTATGAGTTTGTATGAACCCGCATACAAGCTAGTCTCTCAAAAAGCACCCGTGCTGATAGAGTTTGACGTGTCGAAAAGTAAAGGGTACCTTCTTTTCGATAATGGTGTGTTGGATTTGAAAAACTTTGAATTATTGAAGAAGCATCCAAGCTATAACTTTATCAACAAAATACATCGGGACTATAATGTTTCGGAAGATTACTCCGAATTGAAATCTGAGGTGATTAGGAGATTGTTTGATAACCCAATTACCAACATTGAAAAACGAGATTATGTGCTTGAGCAATTAGCAAGGGGGGTGGCGGGTGAAATATGTGATAGACAATTTATGTTTTTGATAGGTGACACGGCTTGCGGAAAAGGGAAATTGACTTCATTGTTAAAACGTGCATTTGAAGAATTCCAATATGAATTTGATGGAGAAAATTTAAAAGCCAAAAAGTACAAATCCGATATTGAAAATGAACGAAAATGGACTTGGGCGGTTGAGCTGTGGCATAGACGTTTTGCAATAAGTAATGAATGTGACATAGGTGTTGAAGCGACAAAAAATAAATTTGGCGAACACAAAATGAGAATTGAAAAGTTGTCCGCAACCATCTTGAAAAAGTTTTGCAGTGGCGGGAACGAAACATTACCGATGCGAGAGTTGTATCAAAACGCCACAAATGTCAAAATACAAGCATATATGCTTTGGCTATCCAACGATACACCCGAGGTTGAAGGGGTCGATAGAGCATACACGGATAGAGCAAATTATGTTCAATGTGATAGAACATCTAGCGATAGCATTATGGAACCAAACGATGCTTACTTTGTGAGAGATGATAGCATTGATAATTTCGTAAACCAAGTAAATGTAGCGGATGCATTTATTAGTATATTGTGCGACTATTATCGAAAAAGTATTATCAATGGTCGAACTCCCAAACCTGAATTTGTCAAATCTGAAGTAGCGGAAAGAACGGGTTCTAATAGAGGTGGATTTGAATGGATTGAGGCTAATTATGAGATTTACAAAAGTAAAGACATTCTAAAAGACTTCAAAGGTGTAATGACAAAAGAAGGAATATATAGATTTGATTGGAAAAAAGTTGGTGATTGGTATGTTATTATTGAAAACGTACACGATTGGTTTATAAAAGATGGAAATTTAATGACCGCAACCGAATTTGGCAAGCTTTTAACAAAACATCATATATATCCCGCTCAACGAAAAATCAATGGTAGGACTAAACGTGTACGTGTTGGAATGCGCAAACCTCAAAGACACTCCGATGATGATGAATCGGATGCTTAATATACAATTGTTAAACATAAATATATATACATATAATATACATAAAAGGTATTGGGTACGTGGTAATGGGTTGTTTTAAAAAGTATTTCAAAGAAGAAAAATATTTTTGTAGAATAAATTTTATAAAATAGAAAATGTTTTTAAAAATGCCCATTACTAGCTACCCGCTACTATAATAGAATTCAAACAAAATAATTGAAATCTGGTCTTACCCAAATTAATACACCTTCACCCGCCCCTGCAACTTTTGATTCCATAGCTGTACCAATAATCGAATCGCCAGCATTAGTTTGAGCGCTAATTATCTCACCGTTTACTATGCATTTAACACGTTGCCCTTTGACGTAGGTGTTGTCCGTAGCATTTGCATTCCGGCAAGTTGTAAATCCACGTCCTATTAAAACGAAACAACTCTGAGTTGCAGCACTATCTTGAATGCAAACTCCAACGGGTGTACAATTCTGATTACTTTGAGTGTATGAGTTATTGAACGGTTGAACTCCATTCACGTTCGAGATACCGTCATCATCGAACATAACAATCGTTGAAGCTGTGATTGTATTGGATGTCGTATTGACAAATGTAAAGACATCTCCGGTGAATCGTAGCGGGTTGGCTGGAAGGGTGGTATGAGCGTACGCTTTCGTAATGAGTGTCAAAGGTACGCCTGATAGTGTGAGTGAGGCGGTTGAACTTGGGTAAGCATAATTTAGCGAGTTACTTAGAAAGATACCCGCTGCATCTAAGTCTCCACTGAGGTTTATGTTTGAGGCTGTATCGCCGTTTGCGACTACTTGTGCGAGCGTACCTACGGAGCCCTGAAGCACTGCTCCACTTCTGACTTCGTTTGATGTTGAATCGTAATATAATTGTAGACTTTCGGAACCTACATCGGGACTAGCCCTGATTGGTCGAATATAACAACTACTTGCCACACCGGCATTCAATTCAATCCCGCTTGCATTCAAAACAATTGTGTTATCGGTGTTCACTCCACTTTGAGTAGAGTTTTGTCCAGCTAACGCACCAATATTTAAAGAATTTTCGCCGGCTGAAAATTCTCCTGCATATTTTCCAATATTAATTGCTTCGTCTTTACAATTATTCTGACCACAGTCGTCGCCGATACAAACTGCAAAGCTACCACAATTATTGTTGGCTGCTCCCGAACCAATAGCAATCGTATCATTGGAAGTTGTATTATTTATGGATAATGCGTTACGACCAATAGCGATGGAACGTTCACCCATATGGTCAGCGTTTGTGTATCCTTGAGTTTGCTCTCCGATTGATACTTTACCCAAACCGCCCGAACCTGATTCAATTCTAAGATTATTTCCACTGAGTTTCTCTTGATTAATAATCATCGTGCCTGTACCTGTGTATGAAACATCGGCAACACTAGTTGTAGCCCCTCTAGTGGTCACATCTTGAAGTGTAGATGCATCAGGTTGAACTGGAAGATTTGTTAATCCTGACCCATCACCCACAAATGCAGAAGCACTAATACTATTTGTGGTACTGCTTCCTTGGTCAGTTACTGATTGTAGATTCTGGTTTGCACCTGAAGGTAGATTGGTCAACAATGACCCATCCCCTCGATATTTGCCTGAAGTTAATGTGATGTCACCCGTATTGAGAACTAATGGACCGTCGTTTATCAATACCCCACTGCCTAACGGCTCAATATTAATAACCGTTTGGAGGCAAGAGATTTCATTCAACCCTGTTTCGCCGATTTTAATTCTTGTTTGTTCGACCGGGTCTAACGACCTAATCTCGAAAGAACTGTCAAGGTCATCAAGTCCTGCTGAAAATCGTGATTTGGAGACTGGATTGTTTAATACAAAATCATTGAATTTTATCGAGGTGTGAACTTTCAATGAGCCATCTGTCAATAAAGACATTTGTTCACGCTCGAGTGTTGGGTCTTGTGTGTCAATCCACTTAATATCGTTCTGGTATCGAATATCGCTACCGATGTGCATCGTTTGAAGCGGATTATCAATCGAGCCTATAGTTTGACATTCGACCGTATTTACCACTAATGGGTCACTTACACTTACAATAGGTTTTCCATCTTTCATTAAGGTGTCCACGCTCAAATTCTTTATGAATGCATTTTCGCCTAAAGAGAAAGTCGACATTGTTATATATTATAAACTTAAGATTTTTTATATCGGGCTAAGTCTTTTTGTATTTCACAGTCCAATTACCACCACCGGGTGTGTCTTCTTCTATATAAAACTGTCCAACGGCTGCGGCAGCTTCAAGCGGCATACTAGCTGGATTTACAAACAAGCCTTGCCATATATACAGTTTTTTTGCAATGGTGCAACTACCCTTGGTGCGTAAAGGATTGAGACTCGACGCTACGTATTTTCTATTATCATCGGTGTCATCAGAATCATTCTCCGCTGCAATTTTTTGACAAAACCAACGACCATCGACAGCTAATATAACATCATTATTGGCTTTTATACCGGCATCAGGATTTGCAATATTTGTATATTTCAAAAGATATGATTGTGGATCTGTTATTAAATCAGTAGTAATAGAAATTGTAGGTGGAGAAGGAAAGTTTAGTGCTCGTAAAATGATATTACTTCGAAAGTTGCAAAGCTTACTTACTGTTAAAAAACCTTCAATAAGCACGCCATTTTCACCATTATTTGTATTAATTACTTCTTCATCGCCCTGAATCCACAAACTAGTTCCTCCGCCACCCGAAGGTGGTGGACCACCATTAAACGTCGTACATTGTAAGTTTTTGCAAATGAGGTCATCGCTAACAATCGATGTACTTCCAAGCGAAAAGGCTGACATCTATAATTATTATAATATATAGAGAATATAATATATGCATTCATCAAACCATATTAGGAATTTGCTCCATTTGTCGTGTTCGAGGTATATTTGTTTGTTGCCGTTGCGAATTTTTTGCAGGTATTGGCGTTTTTGACGAATTCACAAATTTGACGCCGTGTACATAAATTACGTTATCGTCAAATTCATCTTTACGAATTCCTTGCTTTTGGTAATTATAATTTGAATGCCAATGTCTATCCTCAAATGCTCGTTGCCTCTTTTTGTCTTTGTTGCGTGGAATGTAAAACAACCAATTTGCAAAACCTTGAAGCTCATCGGGCGCATTCTTCGATGTATACCTAAAATCTGGGTCTATATTTGCTAAGATAACGGGATTCAAATCTTCCGAGACACGATTTGCATAATCTTGCGGACCTTCATCTTCTTTGGTTGAATAGTAGGCATCATACACCGCTAATCCATAAAGACCCGCATCTAAGGATTTTGATGCGATTCTTGCCAAGCCGAGGCGAGCTCTTAACGGCGATACCCTTTCCGATTCTATCTTTTTGGGAGTATAGAATTGGTTGATATCGTGTAGTTTGCTTATTTCACTTTTCGTGCTTGGTTTAGGTAAGACATATTTGACATCATATGTAGCATCCTTGTGCCTCAAACGTCTTGCGCCCATTGATACCAAGTCACCTTCGACGCCGTATATGTTATGAATTCTATCATTTGGAACGTTACCCACAGGTTTTTGAAATGGGTTTATTGCGGGATTGAATAAATGAGCCTCTTTTATTCTAGACTCTTTAGATGCATACTTTTCCATTAGATAATTTTGTACACCGCCGCCTAAGCTATCACCCGTTAACGCCACATCGCTAGTTGGATATGCATTTAATACATCTATTAAACGACTCTCAGCTTGCTTATATCTACCCGTTTCTCGTTGTTTTCCGATAAGAGTTTTTAGATTCACATCGAACCAATCCTCGTATGCTAACGGGATACGTTGTGGGTCACTAATTAAGACATCGGCATCTTTTAAACCCGACACATCACTTCCTCGTTGTGCAATGATAACCTCGTCTCTTAACTTGTGTTTTAAAACAATTGCATTTCTATCCGACAAGTCTTTATCCAAGTCGTAACTCGGCAAATCCAACATTGCATTTTGAAAACGTTGTGGGCTTTCCTTCTTAAATGCATATGCATACGAAACCTCACTCGCTCTAGCCATCTGAGCCATCCTCTCGTCATCTTTAGTGATAGTGTTTTTGCCTATTATACGTTGACCTAACGAGGTTTCTTTTGTCATTTCTTCAAGCAATTTGCCGTATTTTGTTTTTAGAAATCGATTATGAGCTTTATCTACTTTACTCAAACTTGTCGAGGTTGTCGGCTTTAAGGTATCTATGTCATATTTTGGCTTATTAGTGATTCCGGGCTTGGTTAGAACATTTTTGCCTTTGTTTTTGATAACGAGGGTTTTGGGGTTTTGATTTGTAACTTCATCATTTGTTGCCGTTCTTTTCGATTTGGACACAAATGTGTTGTCTAATGTTCTATAGTTGAAAGCACCAAATGGTTTTTGGCATTTATTTTGGTCGGGATTTTCAAAACAACTTGTCATTATTATATACTTTCAATATATATATATATATTTAGGGAGTTTGTAAAGTATACACCGACGAATTTCCGGAAGGACCTGTGGACGATGATGGATAACCACCGCTTGGAGGAGTAAATGTGGATACCGAAGGATAGTTAACGGCGCCACTACTCATTGGTTTCATTTGATAGCGTCTCTCGGGCATCGCTCTATTTAACATCGCTTCCGATTTTAGAAACTCGGTAAATTGGGGATCGTCCGCAAATGTCGAAGTTTCGGGGAGAGCGTATGCCGAGACAATTGGGTGTCGTAGACGAATGTGACCTTGTGTTAAATGGTCCGTGTGACGAGATGCAAATGAATACAATTTATTCATTTGCTGTTCATCGTTTAATGAGTTGCCCCGTTTATCTCTCATCGTCGGAATGGCTGTGGTTGACAATGCTTGTCGAGTTTGGTGGGTGTATAAAAGGTCGCACCATCAGATTCATTTCGGAGAAATGACTTAAACTCGTCCATCAAGTTGTGCCGATTGAGCCAACTTATTCCTTCCGATGGTGAAGTTATTGTTTTTGAAATGACTTTTAAATTTTCGATTTCCGCTTTACTTTTGAATTCTTCAAATAATGCTCGCCTCTCGATTGGCGTCATATTGTCAATCTTATTTAACACAAAATGTTTATTGTTTTCTAATAGCGGGTTGAACTTGGGTTCGGTGTAATCTATAATCGGTTTGCCGTTGATTAGTATTCCGTCATCGAAATTCGGTACCGAAGGTGCATATCCGCCAGATTTTTGTGCAAATTTTTGTGTTTGTTTTAGTAATTTTTCATGACTTATAGGTGTTATTCCAAGAGCATTTGCTTCCATTTGCCTACATAAAGTCGCGTTTTTACGTTTACTTAAAGTTGAACGTAGCATATGATTTGTATTATTAATATATAGCATAACATATTATATAACATTAAAATGGGCACCAGAAAGGAATGGATAGCGAAACTTCGCTCGTGCGCAAATGAATATCAAAAAGGGAAAACTACTAAAATTGTCAATAGGTCTCCATCTAAACTAAAATTGCCTAGCATAAACAAGACAAAAGCACCTATACGACCACAATATGATTTGTTGCCGGATGGACAATCACGAGCGATTGCGAAGACAATATATTCCCTCGAGTCACGAAGTTATTTGAGAAAACAAAAACAAATTTCAAATAGAATACGAGGAAAAAATAATCTATTATAAGATAATATACTATTAAATGAAGTGCTCGTGTAAGGGTAAGCAAAAGAGGGCTAAAAGCTTGAAGAAAAATGCATTGTATTATAAACCCTTGTATAGGAAGCGTTCAAAACATATCTAGCTTATAAGATATATGGATATTTTCAATAATTCTTGCGATTTACAAGCGTTCGGAAATGTGTTAGTAATGATAATAGCGGCAATCTTCGGTGGCATACGAATGAGTCGTTGCAAATATATCGAAACCCCGTGTTGGAAATGCCAAAGAGAATTAATTAGTGAATCGGAATTGGCAACAAATGTGTAATTTCAAATGTCTTAAAGCTGATTTAGTTTTGCAAAATTGGTCATTCTTTTTAAGCATTTAACGGACGATTTATATTGTTCATATTTGTTCATATATATGTCTCCGTTGAAAATAAATGGAAGTAAGTTGTCAAGTATTTCCATACACATATAATGCTTAAATATGTCTTTCGGACAATCTTGAAAGTTGTTAGCAAAGCGCGCATCCTCTTCATCGTCACGTTCATCATAGAGTTGTAAAATATTTGCTCGCATAATAAAATACTCTTTTGCGGAGATTTTGTATAATACATCGTCAAGTATTTCAAATTCAATTTCTCCATCCTCTCTATCCACTTCATATACATCCCAAAAAAATTCCAAGATATTATCTTCTAAAATTTGTTCAATAAGCTCAAACCCTCTATCATAATTATCTCGGAGTAAATCGTCAAAAAATAGCTCAAAAATGTTGTAAAATAGAAATTGACTTATGTCCCACATCAACAATTTGCTAGGATTAAGTATTTCATATTCCTTAATAAGTTCGAAATAATATTTGTTTAAATCGATTGATTCATATATTGTCTTCCATTCAAATATTTTTCTTTGAATATCAAAAGGAAGTGAAAAGAAAAGATTTATTTGAGTAGGCATATCCAATTTATTCTATTTAGAGCTTTTCTTAAAGTTAAAAAAAGGATATGAGAGAATGTGAGAGAATGTGAGAGAATAACATAAATTAACATTTATTTATTTAAATAAAAGGTAATGAGTAGTAGGGTAATGGGTTGTTTTAAAAAGTATTTCAAAGAAAGAAAAGTATTTTTGTAGAATAAATTTTATGAAATAGAAAATGTTTTTAAAAATGCCCGTTACCCTACTACCCGGTACCCTATCGTTCGTTTATTAAATACGCATTTTTACCGAGATGACCGAGACGATGCTATTTCCGCGATTTAACCTGCTGAAATTTTGGGGGGTCAACGTAGGGGACTCCCCCTCGTCGATTAAATCGGCAAATTTTGATATGAGGGAATATGAGGGAATATGAGAGATTAACATAAAATTACTTATCTTTATATATATATTTATTTATATAAAAAGTAAGGGGTAGTAGGGTAATGGGTTGTTTAGAAAAGTATTTCAAAGAAAGAAAAATATTTTTGTAAAAAAACTTATAGCATTTTAATTTTTTTTTAGAAATGCCCATTACCCTACTACCCGGTACCCTATTTTATTAAATACGCATTTGAACTAAATTACGATTTCTGACGTAATTCTCACGTAATTTCTCGAACCCAAACCCTAAACCCAGAACCTAAACCCTAAACCTACTGAAATTTGGGGGGGTCCACGAGGGGGACCCCCACCGGCGATGAAATCGGCAAAATTTAATTTTTGTGACCCCTAGACACCCCCAAAGACCCCCCGATGACAGGGCTGTCATAATTTCAAATCAGATAGCCAAAGTTAGTCAATGATAGCCAATGATAGCCAAACTATAGAGTACTGTAGACCCGCTCCGGAGCATATCGATATCCACATACGTTTTTTTCCTTTCTCTACTGTAGTGCTTGTGCTGAAATCTTGCATCTCTTCCCATCTGCCATCAGTTCAGAATTTTGATCGCTGCGCTGGTTCCGTGCTTTTTGACTTCAGGGATCAAGAGCTGCGGTATGCCGCTGACGCTCTCCAGCCGAGAAAGTGGCATGTTCTGCAAAATTCGTTTGATCGGGAACCTTTCGTTTGTCCCAGCCGTAAAACCCACGGTCAATCGGTATCCTTTTCCACGATGATCAAACGTTCTCTTGAAAGTTCAGCCGAATAGGGAACCGTTCTGTGCCTCCTGTTCCCTAACGCCAGTCAGAGGAAAATTTAGATAATGAATTCTAACCATAATAGCGTTTAATTTTCCCTTGGAGGCACATCCATCTTGCCCGGTGGCCTTCCTGGTGCAATTGTGGTTCTCTTGCATAACAGCATATTCATATACTAGTATATAGATAGATAGATAGATAGATAGATATATATACATACACCTCACGCCTGCGCTATGCTGTCGCGACTTTGTACTCTTCATTCGGAGTTCGCACCACTTCGTTCCAAAAAGATTGTCCCCCTTTCCGTGAAGTTCCCAACTCGCCGTGTCTCTTACAGACGTACGCGCAAGAAAGCCGCGCGCACTTTCTCGTCCCGAGTTTGTTTCGCCCTGGACTCAACGAACGAAAACCTGGATGAGGGCCCTCCGCGACGAAAACCCGGGTACGCGTAGACGGCCTTCAGTGGAACATCGTCGCTGTCTTACAGTTCTCTCTTCGAACGCGCCGCTCTGACCTGTTGAAGGGCACTGTGGAAATTTAGTGGTGATATTTGTTCGTGCCAGGTTGTCGCCTCGGAATCGAAGTTCACTTCAACCTAGCCTCAGCAACCAAAAGTTTTGCCGTTCCAAGGATTGCGAGTCCTCGCAAACGACTCTTGAGGGCAGCTATGAAGGGCTGATACAGCGACGCAAGTCGTTTCAGTCTTTTGCCTCCCCAGAGCAAGAAAATGCTATGTCTACGTCTGACGGCGGGGCACGCGCCGACTTTTCGACAAGGGAATATCTAACAGATAAACTCTTTCTTGGCCTTCGCGTAAGTGTCTGTTCGGCGATAATCGCCGTCGTGGCTTCGTTCTCCGGTGCGCCTTCTGCCACTGTTTTGGATGGTGATTGATAGGTCTGCGCTACCGTTCCTCGTGGCAGCAAGCCACTTACGGTGTCTTAGCAGCTCGGCGACGACCGTAGCATTCCATCACGTGTGCATTCGATTTCCAAACTGTGCTGAAACGTTGCCAACCCTTACTGTTGCGTCAATAGCGTTATCGAAGCTAAAATCAAAGTGCTTTGAAAATCTCACTAAAGTTCCCCGTGCCTTCCAATCAGGAGCTCAAGTTGCGAATGCTCGCCACCAGGTCCCGCCGGACCCTCAAGTTACATCTGCTATCTCTGTACGCAACGACGCAACTGCTGACCTCCAACTGGTAAGTTTCTGCCAAGTTTGTCGATAGGCCTGTCTCACAAGGAGTAGGAGAGGGCTGGCAATGTAGGAATACTTCGTACATACTGCGCGCCCTTTCTTCAACAGAAAGTCAGGTCTGCTCTTTTCTAAACTAAGGTCTTGTCTCTCATGCACCGTCGGGATCCTTTCTGCAAGCTCCGGTCAGTTTGTCACAGCAATGCGTCCAGCAAGTCTCAGGCATGCCCTCTGCCTGCCACCTGTGGATGTGCGCTTCCGTGGAGTTCCCATTCTTTTTACCCTGATTCTGTTTAGTTCTTAACGAGTTTTCCCTCTGGATTTTACAGCGGAGAGATGCACCAGTGGCATCTCTTAGCACGTGCATCTCCTACAGCTTCACACATCCCCGCGAATGCTTGAAAAATGCAGCGGACTGGGCGCTATATCGGTAGGACCCGAACTTCACTTCGTGAGTACCATGAGTACCATGAATGTATTAATCTAGCTACGTCTATCTGCCAAACCACCAGTCATGGTGCTCTTCCTGCGTAAAATGCTTGTCTTGTCTCACAGCCTCGGGCATCGAAGCAAAAATGTTGGTGGCTCGGTCGAATTCGCATACGCACATAAACAGTTTGCTCTTGTCTGCACAGCCAACGCACGAAGCAAAGACTTCAAGGAACCAAATTAGTGGCCGTCAGACCTTTGGTGAAAGGCCACATGGCCTCACGTGAAAACCTGATCTTCAACTCGGAACCATGCCCTGACCCAAAGATAACTGCTCTCCAGAGGTGTTCCTTGTGGTGCTTGACATTTCACGGTCAACAACAGCCTTCACGCACTCAGAAATGCTCCTCTCCTCCAGGCGTTGTAGAGGTATTCCTCTCTGAGCTTACGTGATATGGCTGAGTTAATTTGGCATGCTTATTTGCAGCATGGATGTAGCGATGGAGCGGCACCCCTCTCTTGCCATCTGGCTGCTGGTGGGAGTGACGGCCTCTTGGGTGGTGCTCGGAGGAGTTTGCTGGTGGCTGCTCTCCGTCTTCGGCTACAAGCGCACTGCCCTTGGTACCACTGCACCCACGCACCCCCTCCGTATGTGTCCGTGCACTTCTCTCGTGACAGGGGTGTGGGGGGCTTTGCAGGGAGGCCAACGACACTCTCGTGACAGGGGTGTGGGGGCTTTGGCAGGGAGGCCAACGACACTGGGTGAGGGGGTGGGCTTTGCAGGGAGGCCAAACGACACTCTCGTGACAGGGGTGTGGGGGCTTTGCTGGAGGCCAACGACACTCTCGTGACAGGGGTGTGGGGGGCTTTTGCTGGGAGGCCAACGACACTCAGACAGGGGTGTGGGGGGCTTTGCTGGGAGGCCAACGACACTCGTGACAGGGTGTGGGGGCTTTGCTGGGAGGCCAACGACACTCTCGTGACAGGGGTGTGGGGGGCTTTGCAGGGAGGCCAACGACACTCGGGAACTGCATCTGGGCATCGTGGAGCTGCGTGGCGGCGGCTTCAACGCACACGAAGGAGAACACTCGCTATGGCCGCGGCCTGGCTTGGACCCTAACCATCGGAGGCCTGCTCTCGTACTCCATCCTTACCGGCGCTGTCTCTGCCAGGGTGTGCTCCCATCTGCCCCCGTCTTCCCTGCCCTCCCTCCCGATCTGCACATTCCTATGTGCCTCCATTCTTCCCCCGTCCTCTCTGCCCTCCTTCCCCATCTGCACCCGCCCTTCCCAGCTCACCGTCCCTCTCTCCCCTTGCCCTCACACTGCATGGTCTCATGCTGCCTCGTCATCGTCATAGAGAACGTCATGCCCAGAGAATGTCATGTCCATAGAATGTCATGCCCAGAGAATGTCATGCCCAGAGAACGTCATGCCCAGAAAATGTCATGTCCAGAAAATGTCATGTCCATAGAACGTCATGCCCAGAGAATGTCATGCCCATAGAACGTCATGCCCATAGAATGTCATGCCCAGAGAACGCCATGCCCAGAAAACGCCTGGTGTCCAGAGAATGTCGCGGCCCAGAGAATAGGTTATGCCCATAGAATGTCATGCCCAGGAGAATGTCATGCCCATAGTACGCCATGCCCAGAGAACGCCATGCCCATAGAATGGCGTGCCCGTGAGAATGTCATGCCCATAGAATGTCATGCCTAGAGAATGTCATGCCCATAGAATATCATGCCCAGAGAATGTCATGCCCATAGAACGTCATGCCCAGAGACCATGCCCATAGAATGTCATGCCCAGAAAATATCACGCCCATAGAACGCCATGCCCAGAGAATGTCGTGCCCATAGAATGTCATGCCCAAAGAATGTCATGCCCATAGAATATCATGCCCAGAGAACGCCATGCCCATAGAATGGCGTGCCCATAGAACGCCATGCCAAGAGAATATCATGCCCAGAGAATGTCATGTCCATAGATATCATGCTCATAGAATGGCGGCCTACAGAACGGCCATGCCAAGAGAATATCATGCCCAGAGAATGTCATGCCCAAAGAATGTCATGCCCATAGAGTGTCGTGCCCATAGAATGTCGTGCCCAGAGAATATCATGCCCATAGAATGTCGTGCCCATAGAGTGCGGCGTGAAGCCCATAGAACGACATGCCCAGAGAATGTCAAGTGCCCATAGAATGTCATGCCCAGAGAATGTCGTACCCAGAGAATGTCATGCCCACAGAATATCATGCCCAGAGAACAAGTCGTGCCCAGAGAATGTCATGCCCATAGAATGTAATGCCCATAGAATATCATGCCAAGAGAATGTCATGCCCAGAGAATATCATGCCCACAGAATATCATGCCCACAGAACGTCATGCCCACAGAATGTCGTGCCCATAGAATGCCATGCTCAGAGACTGAGGAATGCGTTGGCTTGGGATGAATGCCCTGTCACTCGGTTGGGGTCTCGGAAACAGCCCCGTGAGTCACGGAAGGGCTTGATTCAGAAGTGGCATCTATGTGTGTTGAGCACTCTGCGAGCAGGCGATGGAGAAGAGCAGAGTTGTGAGATGGATGGGCATGATCTGTTTGGCGCTCAGATGAAGCTCAAATTTGACCGGCTTGCCAGTGGGCGGGACATGCGAGCTGTGCTGGAGACAGGCCACGTCGTCATCGCTGGCAGGTATGTGGCGAAAGCCCTCTCCAGTTCTCGGTCGTGGATCGTATTGTGACTGGAGTTGTTCTGAGCATTGCACATGACTGCGATTTGAAGGTGAGCGGTACGAGCGATCATGCGTCCTCGACGAGACTGTGTGGGGGGAGGCACCCAGCCCTACAGAAGTTGAATGCGGGGTTTCCTTCTCTGGGAGGTTGCACGGGGGGAGGGTTGCGCCCTCCGGATGACGCATGAGGGGGCTCCCGGCCCACGGAGGGGCCTATTAGAGGTTCCCGGTTTGATCGGAGGCACGTAAGGGGGCTCCGGATAGTTTTCTGGTGGCCGTCTGCATGCCACATACAACACTGGGCAGGGCAGTGTGGTGGAGTCAAAAGGATCTGAGCAATATATTGTCTTCGCCGTCTGCATGCCACAAACAACACTGGGCAGGGCAGTGGGCTGGAGTCAAAAGGATCTGAGAAAGATATTGTCTTCACCGTCTGCATGCCTAACCTTTCTCATCTCACGCGGTTTCTACAGGAATGCGCATCTTGGACCCCTGCTGCGCCAGCTGGACAAAGCACGCATGTACGCGCGGCAAGATGGCCGTGCTTTCGGCCGCCAGACCGTCATCCTTCTGCAAGACAGCTGCAATGATGCGGTGCCTCTCATGCCTTGCTCAGCCTCCACCCTTCGCTAGCTTTCTAGGCTTCGAGCTCTTGCACCTGCCCCCTGTATGTAAACCTTCCATTCCCTCGACTTTCCTTGCATCCCACTGCCAAAGCCTGCGCCACCTGTCTTGGCTACTGCAAGGGCCATCCCTTTTGGTTTCCAAGGCGTGCGAGCTGTTCCCTTGCTGGGCAGCCGTGTGAAGGGGGTGCTTTGGTCGGCTGAAACTGGTTTGGACTTGCAGCTGATGGCCCTTCGCCCGCCCACTTACTTCATGATCAACCTGATGTGTTCCCATCCACTGTTTCCCTCTTAGCTCAAGCACGGCTGAACCGAGATTTTAGCGCTCGCGCCCACCAAGTCCGCAAGCTACGATGGCGGACCAGTGTATACTCCTCCTGTTTCTGAATGCTTCTCACATCCACTAGGTTGATGGTGGGCTGGCTTCTGTCGGCGGATCTCATGCCATTCAGTGTGTGTAGACGGTCGATCATGACCGTAGATTGACGGCTCGCAGTCCTCCGGGGGTGCGGTGGCTGCATGGGTGTGGACAGGCCGGGGACACCCAGGACGAGTACACTCTTCTTGGCAAGGATGGGAACCACACTGAGCTCGACAAGCAACTGCCTCAGCTTAACCTGCTGCTGCGTCACGGGAGCATCTCACGAACCGACTCCTATCTCCGCTCTTCGGCTCGCACCGCTGAGAAGGCAGGCCCCTGCCTACACTAGCCTGCCTCAGGCCCCTGCCTACACTAGCCTGCCCCAGGCCCCTGCCTACACTAGCCTGCCCCAGGCCCCTGCCTACACTAGCCTGCCCCAGGCCCCTGCCCCACACTAGCTGTCAGGCCTACCTAGCCTGCCCCAGGCCACGCCTGCACTAGCTGTCGGAGCCCCTGCCTACACTAGCCTGCCTGCCCCCAGGCCCCTGCCTACACTAATGTCCCAGGCCCTGCCTACACTGGCTGCCTCAGGCCTGCCTACACTAGCCTGTCCCAGGCCCCTGCCTACACTAGCCTGCCTCAGGCCCCTGCCTACACTAGCCTGCCCCAGGCCCCTTCCTACACTAGCCTGCCCCATGCCCCAGTATGGTTCGTTTACCTGGGTCCTATTCCGCTCGGCCTGGGCCAAACTGCACCCACGCTTTTTGGAGTTCACCGCTTCATCAATCATCCCGATGGTTCGCAGAATGCGGCGGGCACTGGGCTCCCAGCAACAGGTGTGAAACCTGGGAAGCGTGAGGCTGCTCAAGCCCCAGCACTGCCTCATGCCGCTGGTTACAGATGTGCGGGACCTGCAGAGCGCTCTGAGCGTGTCACATCAGCGGCGAAGGCCGCAGCCAGATGATATCCAGCATGCGGCGCGGCGCTCGGATTCGGCCGCGCTGGAAAGTTCTTCTTTTGGAGCGCCACACCGGATCGGAACTGGCTTATAAAGCTCGGAGAGAAATCGGGAGGGTGGGTGAACAGAGCTGCGGGCTGGGGGGCAGGTGGTTCTGCTTGCAAACTCCGAGGATGACTACGACGCAGACGCGCAGGCGCTGAGCTCCCTCCTCGCCCTGCAGCCTGCTATTTCAGCGAAGGCGGTGAAGAAAGAGCCTACCTTTGCTCCCTTCCGTACCAAGGAAACAGAACGGCTCCCGGATGTTGTGGTAGAAGTCTCCAAGGTATATAAGCCAGTGCTTGTGGACAAGCATGCGCATATGTGCTCATCCTACCTGGCGGTGACAGGAGCTCTTCCAGACGAGATGCCGGCGCTGGTGCTCGGCATGCTGGTCTGCCAGGCTGTACCTTCAACATGTAGCAAGTTGTCACAGCCGTACTACGTGCCATGGGCGCCACCATTTGGCTTGGCAAAGATTTGGCAACACCGGGCATGCTGTGGCACCTAAGACGACATTTGGTGTGATTCGGCACACATATAGCAGCACGTGGTGTCTGGGGCAAGTTGTAGCGACCAGTGCCAGCCAAGGTAACACGTGGCAGCACGTGGTGGGCAGGGGAAATGTGTGGCAACCGGTGGCAGCCAACGTGACACGTGGCAGCAAGTGGTGCCTCGGGAAATGCTTGGCAACCGTTGCCGGCCAAGGTGACACGTGGTAGCGCGTGGTGCCTGGGGCAACGCTTGGCTGTCTTTGCCGGCCGAGGCACCATGTGGCAGCGCGTGGTGCAATGCTTGGCAGCCGGTGCCAGCCGAGGCGCCACGTGGAAGCACGTGGGATCAGACGACAGATGTGTGTGCTTGTGAGGGGCGAAGGGGGCGCTGCTGCAGGCCTCCTCGGGGAACCTGCTGCACTCGCTGGGGGGGGACCAGTCAGAGTCAGTGGAGAACATGAGCAACCGCATCTTGGCACAGTGCATGCGGCAGAGTGGTCTCGCAAAGGTGTACTGCAAGCTGATGCGTGCGCCTCTCCGTCCCTCCCACGCCCCGCCCGGAAGAAGTCTCACAAAGGTGTACCGTGCTGATGCGGTGCGCCCTTCCGTCCCTCCCACGCCCGCCCGGGAAGAAGTCTCACAAAGGTGTACCATAAGCTGATGTGCGCTTCTCTCCGTCCCCCCCCCAATCCTTTTTCGGGGAGAAGTCTCACAAAGGTGTACTGTAAGCTCGTCCCCCTCCCCCCTTCCCCAGGGAGTCGGGCGCCTCGAGGCAGCCTCAAGTGTTGCAGAATTCATTCTTAACCCCTCAGGGTGTTATGACAACTTCCCTTACGTGTTCTCCAGCCACTGCTGGGCGGCGCCGCAGTGAGGCATCGTCTCCTGGGCTAGACCAGACACGTCTAGCGGCCCCTCAATAAACGATACTTGCAGTTAATGAATGTCTTTCCGGTGGGCTTTTTGAACCCCAATCAGAAAGTGTTATGTGGGATATTTGGCGATCCATCTCTTATGAGCTTAACGCAGTGATCATCCAGAGCCTGTAACCTTGACTCCCGGGATCCTTGCGTTGCGTCGATACCCAGAGCCTCCCTCGAGATGCCGTGAGCGCGGCTAACAAGTGAAATGGCCCGGTCGATGTCGAGTAAGTCATGGGGTGCAATGGTCGGTTCTCCCCAAATCTCCCTGACGGGGCGTTCACGGGGGAAGGAGCGCATCAGACACACCGGCACCATCATCAACATTCGGACCTATCCCGAGCTTGAGGGTCTCACCGTGCGGTATGCCCCACTTCCCAGATCCGCCGTCCCCCTGGAGGTACACCTTTACCAGCTCGATCTGCGGTGCGGTTGCGATGTGGAGGGCGTTGAAGGATGGCCGGGGAAGGAGGGCCTCAGGATGCTGCGGTCCGGGTTCTCGGAGGGTTTATTCTGTGGCCTGATCCGCAACGGGCAGGTTGACTTCCACCCGCACCCGCAAGAACGGCTACAAGCTGAGGACCGGTTCATGATCATCGCGCCCAAGCACACCCACCGTGCCGCCCCGGCGATGCTCTGTACGCTGGCCGAGCGTGTGCGGGCGGGGGATACCGAGGCAGAGGCAGAGGCAGCACAGATGCACCGCACAAAGGCCCGTGCTAACCCAGAGTGGCACTTCAATCACTGGGCGGACGCTGGGTGCGTGCGCCGCCCCACCGCCAAACATGGAAGACTACCGGCGTAGCGAGGCACACTGCACAGCGCTCGCGGCACTCTCACGCTGACCAATCAGAACCGAGCTCGAGCGTTCGAGTACCCGGTGGTTTTTCGTTGGCGAGGGCGCGACTGGATCCGAGGGATGATTCGAATCGTCCGAGGTACACTCGTTGAAGTCGGAGGGGCTTGCAGCAAGTTTCGAGATGCAGGGTCATCATCGGAGCATTCGACATCAAATTGCCACCTTGGACCTGGCTCTCCAAGGGATGAGCCAGCAGGGTCCCTGTGGGCATCAGGGCAAAGACAGCAGCTGCACAGGCCCGGGAGACGGCGAAGGCAGTCAGGCACTTCAGATCCAACTACGATGTATACCCCTTGACGCCGGAATCCGCATTTGAGATGAAAGTAGCATGACCATGTCTCGCCGATAGCAGGCCCCACCCGTTCCTGCATTACAGTTTTAAAAATACCCTTCTTATTTCCGGGAGGCGCCCGCTCTTGCGCGTGCTTCAAATCGACCTGGATGCACCCCCCTTGCGCGTGCTTCAAATCGACCTGGATGCACCCCCCACGCGTGCTTCAAATCGACCTGATGCACCCCTCTGCGCGTGCTTCAATCGACCTGATGCACTCCCTTGCACGTGCTTCAAATCGACCTGCATGCACCCTCCTTACTGCCCTTACGACGGTAGTGACGTTGTGTTATGTCACCTTTCTTGGCCCGCATCCCTCAACGCTGCCTCCACGCAGGCGGAGCGGATGTTAATGTGCGGATGGAGAAACGGTGTTGCGGTATGAATTTGACCTGGCCGGCGCCATGCTGCTTCTTTGTCATTCCGCACCTCATGCGCGCTTGATCTCTCTTTATGTCGATGCTGGCGAGCCTCTCCCCTCTCCATCCGCTGCAAGCTCGCTGTCCCGTCACCTCTGTTTGCGCACAGCTTTGTCCCGCATGGCTATTCCGGGACCTCCCTAACTGCCCTCGGCGCGCCATGTCCGAATCTCCACAAGCGCACCCCCATACGCATCAAGTGGCGGCCCCATGCATTCGTCAATGGACATCTGATTTGAGCCAAGCCCGCCTGCGAATAGCGTTGCGCGCTTGGAGATCTTATCGGAGCAATCTCGTTCCGTTCGTGTGGTCAATTGCTGGCAATCGCTGACCTCTGTGCGCCTTACTTCCCTGACTGTCCCCCGGCTTCGTCACTCTCTGCAATGCGCTAGGGCATGCAGGTCATGGGAGCCGGTTGGGGCGCGCGTTATGCCAGGACACGTGCATCGAGCTGGACAAGGTGGTGGCGCCCGGCACAGAGATAGTAATCCTCGCACAGACTCCCATCGCAGACCGCGAAACAATCATCAGCCGCAAGCTTAGATCGTATGGTGCGCAGCCTCCCATCGCAGACCGCGAAACAATCATCAGCCGCAAGCTTAGATCGTATGGTGCGCAGCCTCCCATCGCAGACTGCGAATCAATCATCAGCCGCAAGCTTAGATCGTATGGTGCGCAGCCTCCCATCGCAGACCGCGAAACAATCATCAGCCGCAAGCTTAGATCGTATGGTGCGCAGCCTCCCATCGCAGACTGCGAATCAATCATCAGCCGCAAGCTTAGATCGTATGGTGCGCAGCCATGGCTGCTGCCTTGGATTTTCCTGTGCATCAACCCGGGGAGAGGGCGTCGCTTTGGGCCTGCAGCTTAAAAATCTGTGGGATGGCGTGTCCCCATGTGGTCACGTGGCATGGGGGGGCAAGAGCTCCGGTTGACCAGCAGTGGGTGCTTAATGAACCGAGGATGCTGCATGCAGGGCTGACAAAGTTAGAGAACCTGAGAGTGATCCACATGGTCGGCAACCCACTCAGCCGCACCGACGTGCTGCAGGTGTGCGGCAGATTGCTTGGGGCGGTGCCATGCCCGGCATCCACCAGCGATAGTTTACTTTCTTTTCAAATCTAGGGCAGCCATAGCCGAGAGATAAAAGAGTTTTGAAAGGTTTTGCAAAGGTTTGTGCCACATATCATCGCCGGATTGTCATCTGACATAATCGAACGATCAGCACGGATGTCACATGCAAATTTTGCCCTTGCAAAACTTCCGCATCTTTCGGGCATCTTTGTCCTGGAATGTCATAGCTTGAGGATGACTACACTTGCGATACGGTCCGATGTTCCTCGTCGAGGTATTGAACGCATTCCGCCCTGTCCTAAACGGCTGTGATTCTGGTGGGCTGGGAATCTGGTCCGAGCAGTCGATGACCGACCCCGAAGGCGGCAGCACACGATTGAACAAGAAGCCTACTAAAGTGCGCCCACCGCCACCAGCATACTCAAGTATCAATTATTTGGCAGTATATATTGTTTGTATAGGCGTGGTGAGGGCAGGGCCTGCGAGGCGGGATGGGGCCTTCATGACTCCCAAGAGACGTGGTGAGGGCAGGCTGAGCATACAGGATTGTTGGCTCCGTGTGCGAACTAGGATACAGGCAGGAAGCTGGCGCACTTTGCTCAGCCAGGGGATGACACAGATCATGGCTGAGGGAAGCAATAACTTTGCCCAGTTATGGCAGTGTCAGCGCCTGATGGGCGGACGGGCTTTGCTTCAGGTGACACATATTGTTGTGGTGGCTGACAGAGGCTGGCAGGTATATTTCATGCCCGGACGGAATGCTGGCGCCGTTTTCCCCTTTTCCTTGTGCCCTTGAACGTGCCCGGGGAGGGATCTCGAGCGCGGCCTCGGGACGGTGGATAGCCGCGTTTGCTGCCACCAGTTCCCCTCACTGCTCCTAGCGAAAGGGCTTTTGGGTGATCGCAGGCGGGCCCGGCCACCGACAAACGCTCCGTGTTTGCGACGCTGCTTGCTGGTGAGTCTCGAATCAATATCATCGGCTGTGGTCTCACCGTGGAGCGGTCGTGTGGCATTGCCCCTCCCACCAGCTTGCAATGCCCAATGAAAAGCATGCACGGGCTCGTGGCAGATGAAGATAGTGTCCTTCGATTTGTTCACCGCGCTCGCCTGCATGCTCGGTGCGCAAGCAGTGGCAGTGCTGCTATGCCAGGCACACCAGGTCGCTTGGCGCAGCTGGTTGCCGCACCCAACGCGAATCCCTATGATTCGTGGGCAAGCGGCAGCACTAGACTTTCGCTTACTCCACAGGGTGTGCCAGGAGGCAGCGCATCGCATCGCGATGGGGGGGGGCAGCGCATCGCGATGGCGGGAGGGCAGATCATTGCGGTGGCGGGGTTATGCACTTTGCCGCGCATTTGTGCATGCGCCGCTGCGCATAGGCTGAATCGTGGCCACAACGCTCAGGGACGTGGGGGCTGTCTTGGATGTGGGGGCTGTCTTGGTGTAGAGGACGTGTCGGCTTCATTAGGATTCAAGGCGAAATCGATCGTTGCTGAGGTGGTTGACCGCCGTCTCGGCCAGCAGGCAAATCCAATCCCTTTCACTCGCGCCTCTTCCCCTGGGCCACTCTCCTCGTGTTGTGCGGGAGTCGCGAGGCGGCAAAGGAGGGTAACAGAGGTAGGAGGGTAGTTAGAATCACACCATGATTGGAGGAGTACCACTGGCTATTGCGAGCTCACACTCTTAGCCCCTGGTACGACCAGGATGGACCACCATGTGAGCTGATCTTAGAGGAAGTTGCGCGCAGCACAGCATCATCAGGTTCAGGAATGTGATGCCTGTTGGTTGTTCCCAAGGCTGCCAGGTGGGGGGAGGGGGTACGCATGGCTCTAAGTAGAGATTGGAGAGTGCTGCCGATTTTGGCAGGTCCGTAAGTCGCATCTTGACTTTGGTTACATCTCCTCCTCCGAGCTGATGGCTCTCTATCTCTCTCAGGTCAGAATTCCCTTCGCTGAGGCGCCGCAGCGAATCCCCTGATCTTTGTGGAGGCGTGAGGCGCCCGCGCATGGTCTCCCCTCAGCTCGTTTGTTTGGCGTGCGCGCCCTCGCCGCTGAGCTTTGGCGGGCCCCGTGCTGTCACACACATGCATAGAAATTAAGCCAGCAGGATGCATTGAGCTGTCAAGAAGGCCAAATTGGTCACTGTGAGAGGTCGTGGGGAGGATGCACAGATTGTGGGACATAACGAGCGGTCCTGAGGAAGATGCATTGGTCGTGGGACATAACGAGCGGTCCTGAGGAAGATGCATTGGTTGTGGGA
>LGRX02034346.1:0-29938 GCA_001247695.2 Cymbomonas tetramitiformis | reverse complement strand
GGGGGTGCAGATGGGTTAGTCGCCCACTGCCTTGACTGCACGCGTGAGTCGCGGCTAGGGGTGGGGAGGTAGAGGAGAATTCTGGAAATGTGGCACGTCATAGAGATATGGTGCAATCCAGGAAGGTGTGCAAATGAGGTTAAATATGAGTTGCGTGAACCCAATGGGGGTGCCCTGAAGTGCTCATGGGGTCAGGAACACCGATATGGGGGGTGCCGTATATCTCTATGACGTGCAACCCCCCAGCTGGGGGGGGTGACCCATTCCCCTCTGTTGTGCGTGCAGTGGGCGGCGTAGTGAGTGGTGGGATGCGGTGATGTGCATCCCACACGTCGCCCGAACATGGAATAAGGGATTTTACATGTCGACGGTGGCTGGGGGCTTGGAGGAATGCTAAAAATATTATCACAGATCGCGGTGATTAACAAGCTGTCGTACGGGCGAGTGGGGCTGACAGCGTGACAGGGGGCAGCAGGGCCTTACAGAGGTGGCTTGGTGGGAGCAAGTGGGAGTGAAATGGTGATGGCTTGAGGTACGATATGCCCCTACTCTATGTGGAGGTGGGTGCGCGCAGGGGGGCCACTGGGGGGGTGCAGATGGGTTAGTCGCCCACTGCCTTGACTGCACGCGCGAGTCGCGGCTAGGGGTGGGGAGGCAGAGGAAAATTCTGGAAATGTGGCACGTCATAGAGGAGATATGGTGCAATCCAGGAAGGTGTGCAAATGAGGTTAAATATGATGAGTTGCGTGAACCCAATGGGGTTGCCCTGAAGTGCTCATGGGGTCAGGAACACCGATATGGGGGGTGCCGTATATGGTGCAATCCAGGAAGGTGTGCAAATGAGGTTAAATATGAGTTGCGTGAACCCAATGGGGTTGCCCTGAAGTGCTCATGGGGTCACGAACACCGATATGGGGGGTGCCGTATATCTCTATGACGTGCAACCCCCCAGCTGGGGGGGGTGACCCATTCCCCTCTGTTGTGCGTGCAGTGGGCGGCGTAGAGAGTGGTGGGATGCGGTGGTGTGCATCCCACACGTCGACCGAACATGGAATAAGGGATTTTACATGTCGACGGTGGCTGGGGGCTTGGAGGAATGCTAAAAACATTATCACAGATCGCGGTGATTAATAAGCTGTCGTAAGGGCGAGTGGGGCTGACAGGGGGCAGCAGGGCCTTACAGAGGTGGCTTGGTGGGAGCAAGTGGGAGTGAAATGGTGATGGCTTGAGGTACGATATGCCCCTACTCTATGTGGAGGTAGGTGCGTGCAGGGGGGGCCACTGGGGGGGTGCAGATGGGTTAGTCGCCCACTGCCTTGACTGCACGCGTGAGTCGCGGCTAGGGGTGGGGAGGGAGAGGAAAATTCTGGAAATGTGGCACGTCATAGAGATATGGTGCAATCCAGGAAGGTGTGCAAATGAGGTTAAATATGAGTTGCGTGAACCCAATGGGGTAACCCAATGGGGTTGCCCTGAAGTGCTCATGGGGTCAGGAACACCGATATGGGGGGTGCCGTATATATCTCTATGACGTGCAACCCCCCAGCTGGGGGGGGGGTGACCCATTCCCCTGTGTTGTGCGTGCAGTGGGCGGCGTAGTGAGTGGTGGGATGCGGTGGTGTGCATCCCACACGTCGACCGAACATGGAATAAGGGATTTTACATGTCGACGGTGGCTGGGAGCTTGGAGGAATGCTAAAAACATTATCACAGATCGCGGTGATTAATAAGCTGTCGTACGGGCGAGTGGGGCTGACAGGGGGCAGCAGGGCCTTACAGAGGTGGGTTGGTGGGAGCAAGTGGGAGTGAAATGGTGATGGCTTGAGGTACGATATGCCCCTACTCTATGTGGAGGTGGGTGCGTGCAGGGGGGGCCACTGGGGGGGTGCAGATGGGTTAGTCGCCCACTGCCTTGACTGCACGCGTGAGTCGTGGCTAGGGGTGGGGAGGTAGAGGAAAATTCTGGAAATGTGGCACGTCATAGAGATATGGTGCTTAATTTTTACGAGTGGTTTCAGAATTAGTTACAAGCAAGTTTAGTTGTCGGTATATGGACGATTGCTTAGTTTTGTTATATGGATTTATTTGATTTTATAGTATGCCATGCATATGTCACCATGCTATACAGTAACGTGTACCTTGTTGCATCGCTGCAATCACTTTGCTGTGCATAACAAAGCATAACTAAATTTTCGAGAAAACAACTTCTAGAAGAAAAATTCAAGAAAAACCCCCGATATAATTACATTCCGTATTCAAGGGTTATATAAGGTTATATAACCCTGATATAACCCTTATATCGGGGGTTATATACACTTATATAACCCCCGACATAACCCTTATATCGGGGGTTATATAAGTGTATATAACCTTAGGTAATCTATAACCTATAACCCTAGGGGGTTATATCGGGGGCTATATAACCCCCGATATAAGGGTTATATCGGGTCCCAATATAAGGGTTATATCCCCAAAATCGATATAAGTCCACAGCCCTGGTAACTACCACCAGCCAACGACTAGCTACCACCAGCCCTTGGATGCTAAATGTCGACACAGGTTTGTATTCTTTGCAATAAATATATAAATGAATGATGAGATTATCGAACGATCAGATTTCAGATGGCCTAGCGGAGATCTCAAAATTGAGATCGACCAAGCCTAGTATGTTCTGTGTAGCAGTGTGCTGGTGACACATCAGCCAGACCAACCGCAACCGCCCCCTGCTGACGATCGGATGGCGCCACATAAAAATGTAACCCCCTTTCGTTAGATGAAATAATTTTGAAATCATCTGTTTCGTGTTTGCTGTTGATACCAGCGAATTCCATGTATATTGTTCCGTAATGGGAGGAATGGTATGCTATCCGGAACCCTTCGCGTGACTCCGGCGCATGGTACAATTCAATCAATTGCTACAAAGAAATGAGAGGCAAAACCGACTCATCATATAATCTATATGTCGTAGCTTTATGGCCCACCTTCTGCAGTAAGTCGGCTTTCTCCTCTTGATCATGGCTATGGCCTCGAGTCTCGTTTCGAACGTGGCGAGTCTAAGATTTCTGAGAGTTGCTCTGGGAATATCCATATTGGGAAACGTTTTTGCGGTCCTCAGACTCGAATCGATGTCATTTTTAAAAAGTATTTTGGCGAATCACCCGCTGTTCTTCGTTTTCACCACATTCTGCACGACTGCTGGCGTGCTGTATACACAACGGCCTTCGACTAAGCCCATGATCGAGGGGGCGAGAGAGCTGTCTGCGTTGCCCACCCTAGACTGTGGTCGACTTAAGGAGAGAGCAAACACATTCTGTCGACAGGTTCTTCAGGTATTCGCTGTCGAGAAGATTCCGGCGTGCTCAAATCTCAAACAACCATATTTTTCTGCACGTTCACTTCAACTTGTTCTACGCCATTTTTCAAGTTCTGAGTTTTTGCCACTCTGAAAACTGCTGGTCTCCGGCTTGTTGTATGTGCGCCCTCTCAATCAAAGTTGGCACGTTTTTAGTTGTGCGCTCAATTGCTCACAGGATTTGCCCGTAAGTACCTCCTTTACTTCTGAAACGCGATGGTCTTTACACCGCGTTCGTGGAAGCCTGCGCACTTTTGATAAAGATTCCAGACTATTTACTGCCTTGACTATCCGCGCCCCTTGCCAGGTGAATATTGCTGCTATTATCTTAGAAGGTTTCGCATGCTGTGAAAGTCTTCATTAATCAGGCAGTACTAGGGAGATGGTGAGAGCCTTGTAAACATTGGGTATTTCGAGATTCTTCGCTTAGCAGTTCTCTCTTAGGCAGAGATGTGAGCTTTGGCGAGACCGTTTTGCCGCCAAGTTGTCCGCATTTTGCTCCCGTGTTCAGTTCGGTACTGGTGGTGAACGAGGGATACTTCCCACTTCTCTCACGAACTTGTCCATCCGGGTCTGTAACAGTTTGTCGCGGAGGCGCTTTACTGCACAAACATTCGCAAGGCTTGGGATCTGCAGTCGCGATGTGCCGTTGTCGTATCTAATCTCGACGCTTGTTCTGAGGTCCTTAAGCTGAATTCGTCCTGCCAAGAATACAGGTGAGCCTTTACCCGTTTGCATAGTAGTACCTCACTCGACCGTCTTCTGTCTCTTAGAAACCCTGACGTGATTGCATTGGTAACTTAGTCCCTCACTGTCGTGGCTTGCGATGCCTTTGATAGAAGCGCTTGTTGCGGAGCTTTCAGCGCTCAAAGCATTCCTCAAGTCAGATGTGCACCCCCTTCTTGATAAAACCTCGAAGGCTCGGGACGCGGACGGTCTGTCGATGCTCACCCCTGCGCACGCCATCGAAACCTATCGCATTGAACATGGTCTAGAACTTAAAAAGCAAACGGCGTCCCGTGCGAATATCCCATCGCATTTGATTCTTATTTCTACTATTTTAGTACGCATACCGCAAATCCAGAGAATCCGACTGTCGCTCTTTCAGACGCAACCTCTGTGACAGTGGGGTGTGGAAAGCCCAGGCGGTGTGGTGGCACGTCCGACGGTCTGATATGGTTTTATGCGACGTACGAAAAAGACGGCGTTCTTCGAAGCTGCGAAGAGCTGGCGAGAGCCCGTTGCAAAGACTTTTCCCCCAGTCCTTTCACCGTAAAATGTTTCGAGACACACAGGAGACTTGCGTTGCGTACGTTGGGGTTTTCACGAGGAGCGCTCGGTTGACTTTCGGCGTGAATTTTGTCTTTACAGATTTGCTGTGGTGCGTTGAATGTTTGTGGGAGATTTGAAAATGACACTTCGATTATATACCACGTGTCGACAAAACCCGACGAGGCGGTGCGTTCTTATTCTCGAGTGGCACGTTATGTCAAACTGTGAGCGGGGGTGTATTCAACTGTTGTTTTGCCCTCTGTTTGGTCTTAAAAGTGCATTATAGTGCAGGGAACATCGGAGTGTTGCGCAGGTAGGGGCCGTGGGAAGGTTGTGGGGCAGCATGAGGGAAGCGGACAGCTCGAGTGATTTGGCTTCTGCTAGAGTTACAGGGAAGGAAGTGTGCGATCAAGTTGAAAGGGCGAGGGCGACAGATCTTGGCTCCGCTTTGTCCTGACTAGGGAGGCAAGCGAGAGCGGGGGAGGGGGAATAGGCTGATACGATGTGCACATGCCACGTGGGTAAAATGCCCTAGTTGGAGCTGGAAGTTGTGCTTGATAGCTTGCTGTAAATCGTAGAGAGATTGGGGAGTAACTGAAACTGTAAACAGGGATCGTACGAATCTGAATATTGGAAACATTTTTGATTTTGTTGAGCTCCATTGGTCCATTTTCGGGGATGCCTGGCAGGAAGGGGATCTCGGCCACTTGCAGTCTCTCGAGGCCCTCAGAGACTACTGCGAGATGGCCTCTTCTCTGCACCAGCTGAGCTCCTCGTTTGTACTGCCAGCGGATGCCGACTGGGTCAGATCCACAGTTCCTCTGCCTTTGCCTCAGCTTGCCACGGGATCCCATTTCTTCTGGGGCGGTTGTAGTGCGATCGTGCTTTGCACTCTTGTCGCCCTATATTGCACTACTCCTGCAATGTTGTGGCCTATGGCGCAAATGGAGACTGCCAGCAGCTGCCGCAAAGCTAATTGAGCTCCTTCTCACCTCCTTCCTCTTACCATTGTATACAGCGGATGCGGAGTGAGCGTGCACTGGGCGGCATCGCAACAGATAGGCAGCGAAAAAGTCGAGCACAAATATTCAGAAGAAAACCGAGCTGGAGCTCCGTCAGATAAGGTAGAAAGGCGGACAGGAAAGCACGCGGAATAGAACGGCGCTTTGTGTGCTTATGAACTGAATGCTGCAGCAACAGGCTACTGCCAGGATTAACTCCCTGCTCCTAAAACATCATCTGCACTGCGCGTTACGAGCGCATCCGTGTGATGTGTGCTAGAGTTTTTGGTCAAATCCTCGAGAGGTGTTTCGCGATAAGGAAAGGACCGCGCCAGTGTCAGAAAAAGTGCCATCCTGCCTACAGTCGCCCGTGGCCCTCACTCCACTTTTTCACTGCGTGTATAATCCCATCTCTTTTTCTATTAACCACCGTCGGTGCACTCTTTCCCCACGGGCATCCTTTTTGTTTGTGGCATTCCCTCTCACCGTCGTTGTACCGTATTTTGAGCGCTTCCCTTTGGTCAGTTACAGTGCCCCTGCTCGGTCCCTGACGCTGGGCAGCCGAGGAGATGGGATGGGTTTTGGTGCCCCTGCTCGGTCCCTGACGCTGGGCAGCCGAGGAGATGGGATGGGTTTTGGTGCCCCTGCTCGGTCCCTGACGCTGGGCAGCCGAGGAGATGGGATGGGTTTTGGTGCCCCTGCTCGGTCCCTGACGCTGGGCAGCCGAGGAGATGGGATGGGTTTGCAGGTTACGAGCTCAGCAGCTGAGGACCAGATGGCCAAGGTTATTGATAGTAGCTATAGGTGCTCTCCTGCCCTCCGTTGAACCTCGAGAAGTGGTTTGTCTTCAAGACGGCCGGGCATCCGCCTTGGTGCTTTAGCTTGCGGTGTTCGATGGTGTCAGGTTTCGTGCTCGGCTGCTTCTGGCAAAATTGGGGGAGCGGAGGGGAGGGGGCGCTGCAGGAACCTCAAGAGGCTCATGGAAGGAGGTCGCGCAGAAGGGTGGCAAGAGCTCAGCAACTCCAGGTCACACAGATCCACCCTCCTATGACTCTGCCACCAAGTGATGCATATGACCTGTTGTGCCTCCCATACGCCGCCGAATCTTTTGTACGCGGCTCCTGACCAATGCCACTCGGAGGATCTGCCAAGTGGCGAATATGAATGCCTGTTTCAGGGCACCTCGCTGATCATGCCTCCTGCTATCGGGGTAGCAAGCTCTAGATATACTGAGCACTTCTTGGCGTGTTGGCCTAGCTGCGGAGCCGGTATCCCCTTCTCGATCTCATTTTATATTTTACCGCACAAATGCTGCAGAAACGCTGTGGTCCCCTGAGTGGTATCTCGGGGGCGACTCTCGCCAAGCTCAGCTGGTATCTCGTGGTATCTCGGGGGCGACTCTCGCCAAGCTCAGCTGGTATCTCGGGGGCGACTTTCGCCAAGCTCAGCTGGTATCTCGGGGGCGACTCTCGCCAAGCTCAGCTGGTATCTCGGGGGCGACTCTCGCCAAGCTCAGCTGGTATCTCAGCTGGAGATGGCAGACTTGAACTGTCCATGTGCTCGCAGTCAAGGTTTGGAGGGGCCGGGAACAGGGGCTTACACGCCTGGCGACTGGCAGCGCCGGAGGAGCCCATGCATGCACTGCGGGTCCTCTCCCACCCACACCTGCATCCCCGGATGATCACAGGCTGCTGAGCGATGACCCCTACCTCATGTGGGATGTGCGGGCTGCCGGCTGTTGGTGTTGTTGTCTGCTTCACGGGCTTTGCAGACTCTGAAGCGGAGCTTGACGGGGAAGAGGGTTGGCGGTGAGGGCATTCCTGACAGGGTGTGATCACAGTCAAGGGCGGTGAGGGCATTCCTGACAGGGTGTGATCACAGTCAAGGGCAGCCTGGAGTTGGTCCTCGGCGTAATCTTCAGGACCGAGGAAAAGCCTAAGTGGGATAAGATGTTGAAGGTCGTCCATGAGCTTGGGCACGACCATGTTGGAGGCCATGTGGTGAAGGTATATCCCCCCCTCTAGCCCTCACCGTGCCGGTCCAGCAGCTTGCTTGTGTCTGGGTATCTGTGATGGGCCGCTGGCATGCGCTTACGAGAGGAGAGGAGAGATGTCGCATTGGAGCATCCAAGTTTCCTTTGCATGGCAACGTGGAAATAACAAGCGAGACTGATGCGAGCATGTTAGCGCGGAGCCTCGTGCGGGAATCTGGTGAAGAAAAGCCGAATGCATTTCACAATACGCGGCGAGGCGAGGCCACTCGAGGGGGGCTGCTTCACCGGGGGACGAGGCGAGGCCACTCGAGGGGGGCTGCTTCACCGGGGGACGCGGCTCGGCCACTCGAGGGGAGCTGCTTCACCGGGGACGCGGCTCGGCCACTCGAGGGGGCTGCTTCACCGGGGGCGCGGCGAGGCCACTCGAGGGCTGCTTCACCGGGACGAGGCCACTCGAGGGGGCTGCTTCACCGGGGACGCGGCAGGCTCGCGTCTACTTTAGCACGGGCGCGGTTGAGGCTCTCCCCTGGAGCGTCAGAGGCGTCTACTTTAGCGCAGGGGCGCGGTTGAGGCTCTCCCGTGGAGAGCGTCAGGGGCGTCTACTTTAGCACAGGCGCGGTTGGGCTCTCCCCTGGAGCGTCAGAGGGCGTCTACTTTAGCGCGGGGCGCGGTTGAGGCCCTCCCCTGGAGCGTCAGAGGGCGTCTACTCAAGCGCGGGGCGCGGTTGAGGCCCTCCCCTCGAGCGTCAGAGGGCGTCTACTGAAGCGCGGGGCGCAGTTGAGGCTTGGTCGCAGACTTTTTTCTCCGAATTCACCGCCATATGGCCGACCGCCGGACGGTACGCCATCACATTGTGCTCGGGTCACATCAACGAGGATCGAACCGAAGTGTACTTGGCGAATGTGGATGCATGTGAAATTGAGGTGAGTCGTCGGCAGATCCTCCCACCCCAACCCAGTCGGGAGGGGGGTGTGCGGTGAAGTTCACAAGCGGGGACGACGGTGCAGATGATGCCTGAGTGGTAGATGGGGAACGCGACGAAGAAGGTGATACGGATCGGAAGGAGGGGAGGAACCGTCGGGAAGAAGGGCTATTCATGAGGGCAACCGCAGCTGATGCAAAGGTGGAGGGGCGTGCGAGCGGAGGGAAGCCCGCCGCAGGAGCGCGCTGCAGAACATGCATGGGCTAAAACGTGTCTCTGTCTCCTGCGAGCAGCGCGAAGCGAAGACGTGTTACGTGTGCGTGCTACGAAGTCTTTTCGGAGCGCTGCAAGTGCAAAGATGCTGTGCGTGCGCTAGGAGCCGTGGGAAGGAGAGGTGTAGCCTCCGGAGCTCCGGGTCCGCACCGGTTCACGGCCTCCTTTGAACACTTGGCATCTGCCTAGGGGCTTGTCAAATGCCGCATCAGACTTTGCTCGGGGTGAACTCAGTGAGGTTTCTCTTTGGGTTCCAAAGAGCAGAGTCGCGCCCCTTGTCGCTGCCCAACCTCTTTTGTGCACGTGGCAGTCGGTTGTGTCTGTCTCGGATCGCAGAACGCGGCATTGGGCGCTCTTTTGTCACGCAGGGCGCAGCTTGACCCAGTTTTGCATTTCATTGGCTGCAATTTCAAGAAATGCGGAATGCTCCTAAAAATAGCTTTTGGAACCTCGCGCGAGTTGATTGGGTCAAGCTTGCTTGCGTTGGGCGGGGCAGTCTGTGCACAACGACCCCAAGCATCTGAACCTGAAGAAGCTGGTCCGAATCCGTGTTTATGCGGCTGGTTTCTTCGTAAAGGTCCCCCGGTTCCCAGCTGCCACTCTCCCTTCACCATCTGCTGTCGGCCACGCCTCTCCCTTTGAGCCCGAATCAGATTGTTGCTCGGGATGTACGGGAACACTCGCTCCCTGCCGGAGACAGTTCCCGCACCTCGATGCTTCCGGCGGAACAGTGCTCGGCGCTCAGCGGAGGCTGTGGCGGGCGATGCGCAGGTCGTGGGAGACAACTTGGTCGAGCTCGGCTACATCTCGCAGGCGGCTCTCGGGGTGAACCACACACTCCCGCCCTCCTCTCGGCCACAGCGCAAACTCACTCCTCTGCTCCGGCTTCGCGCCACAAGCGACGTAGGGCCGGCGAGCGCGAGGAGCCGGCGGTGCGTGGGTCACTCGTGCATAACGCATGCAGGGGGGGGGCTGGAGCCCGCGATGTCCTCCGTGACTAGAATTTCCGCACAGGAAGCAGGTTGAAGTTGGGCAGGCGGGTCATCAGCGAGAATAGCTCCCAAGGGGTAGGGGCTGCTGAGTGGGGTGACCCGGATGACGTGTCCAGCCACGGTCATTCGCTCCATGTGCGAGGGACCCGGGCGCAGAGCAGAGCAGTGGCGGACCTTTTAACACGAAGTCTCTACGCCGGCTTCAGGCATGCCATTGGTGGAGCCATTTGCAACCAATGGGCTTGCATTTCAAATCCCCCACACGCTCACACCTCCCATCCACCTGAAGCTCCTCCTCGGCTCGGTGGCTGCTGGTGGCGGCCACAGCTCCGTTGTGCCGGTGATGAGGAACGACACGTGTGCGCGGCTTGCACGGAGGGTGGCATGTGCAGGGGTCATTACCGGCCAATCTTGCCAACGTTGCGGCGAAAGCGCAGCCACAGGTTTGCATGGACTTCAAGAAGTACTGCGAGGGCTTGGATGAAGGTGGGCTGCGGATCCTATGGGCTGCTGCGATGGCCGTGCGGCCGCACGACCCCTGGCGGCCCTACGGCGTCGTTGCTCCCCTCCCTCGGCACCACGCCCGCATGGCTCTGTTTGCAGTGAGCCGCGGGCCCAGTCAGCGGGCCCTGGCCTGATGTGGCGGGTTCCCGGGGCGCTGCATGCAGCCGCGTGCAGAGACCTGGAGAACGACGGCCGAGAGCTGCTCCTCAGCTTTGACAAGGCCGCCACAGAGTTCGTGAAGAGTGGCGCGTGCTCCGACGCGGGGACCGCCGATGCGTACCCCTCACCGCCCCGCAGTGAGGCCGAGAGCACCATCAGCCTGGCTCCCTCCATAGCGGAGACCCCATCCCCTGACTCGCGGGTAGCTCATCAGCAGCTGCATGGTGAAACGAGGCTGGGGCCAGCGGTCACGGAGGAACGAGAGGCTCTCACCGCTGTAGGGCTCGCCACTCACCGCACACGGCAACAAGTCCAGGCGGCTGCACTGGTCACGTCATCATCCGGGGCATCATGCGATTGGAGGTCGGCCCCGTTGCAATCTGGACGCCCCGATTATGCTGTGGAGTAGATACTGGTAGTGCTGACCACGGTCTGCGAGGAGCAACAGCTTCTCCTCCGCCCCATGGACTCCAATGACCGCAGGCCGCGCGCCGCCCCCATGCCTTTGCCTCCTTCTCAGACCGCGCGCGCCCCCCATGCCCGTTGCCTCCCTCACAGACCACACGACGCCCCCATGCCTTGCCTCCCTCTCAGACCACCTGACCCCCATGCCTTTGCCTCCCTCTCAGACCACCACGACGCCCCCATGCCTTTGCCTCCCCTCTCCAGACCACCACGACGCCCCTATGCCTTTGCCTCCCTCTCCAGACCACGCGGCCGCCCCTATGCCTTTGCCTCCCCTCTCAGACCACCTGACGCCCCTATGCCTTTGACTCCCTCTCCAGACTGCACGCGCCCCTATGCCTTTGCCTCCCTTCTCAGACCCGCTGACGCCCCTTATGCCGTGCCTCCCTCACAGGCCGCGCGGCAGCCCCCATGCCTTTGCCTCCCTCACAGACCACACGACGCCCCCATGCCTTTGCCTCCTTTTCAGACTGCACAGCTGCCCCATGCCGTTGCCTCCTTCACAGACCACGCGACGCCCCCATTGCCTTTGCCTCCCTCACAGACCGCACAGCGCCCCTATGCCTTTGCCTCCTTCACAGACCATGACGCCCCCATACCTTTTCCTCTTTTTAGACCTTTTGACGCCCCCATGCCTTTGCCTCCTTCACAGACCGCCTGAGCCCCCAATGCCTTTGCCTCCCTCTCAGACCGCCCGCGCCCCCATGCCTTTGCCTCCTTCTCAGACCGCAGCGACGCCCCCATGCCTGCCTCCCTCCTGAACCGCGCGATGCCCCCATGCCTTTGCCTCCCTCTCCAGACTGCCTGACGCCCCCATGCCTTTGCCTCCCTCTCACAGACCTTTGACGCCCCTATGCCTTTGCCTCCTTCACAGACCACGCGACGCCCCCATGCCTTTGCCTCCCTCACAGACCACACGCCACTCTCCAATCCTTAGCCTCCTTCACAGACCGCCTAAATTGCACATGATGATGTGACAGCGGCCTTTCTTGTGGTCATCCCCAATGCGCGGCCTCGCAAGCGTGGTCTGAACAGCGCAGATGCGGTGGAGGGCGTCGTGCTTTAGGTTTGTGAAGGAGGTGCGCGGCGTGACCATACTGCAGAGCTGCACCAGCAGCCATGGGTGCTCCCCCGCTTCTTTGTCTCAGTCTCCTCTTCTTTTGCAGCGCTGCTCACCGCTCCTCTTCCACCTGGTCACTAACCGTCTTCCATCCGTCATGTGGCCATGCCATCTTGTCATTGCCATGCCCTACGCTGCAGTGCAGCTTCCCCTGCTGCTATTGGCCGATGCCGTGTCGTTGCATCGGTGGTAAGCATGCTGCTCTCAGCGCCCGTTGCACTTCCCTCTTTGGCTATCGACTGAAATTGCCTCGCAGCTTCCTTCAGCGGCGCCATGTGGTCATCGCAGCGGCGGCGCCATGTGGTCATCGCAGCGGCGGCGCCATGTGGTCATCGCAGCAGCGGCGCCATGTGGTCATCGCAGCAGCGGCGCCATGTGGTCATCGCAGCAGCGGCGCCATGTGGTCATCGCAGCGGCGGCGCCATGTGGTCATTGTAGCAGCGGCGCCATGTGGTCATCGGAGCAGCTTCTGCGGGGCTTAGTTCCATGTGCTTTTGGGGCACACAGGTGGCTGGGACGTGGTATCGTGAACTGCTCCGCCGTGCGCTTGTTCCGGCTGCTGCGAAACTTGAAGGCGACCTACAAGTTTGACGGATTCTTAAAGGTGCATACACAGGGACCTGTGGGAGCGCTTGTGGGGCTAGGGATGCCTGCGGGGGCGCTTGCGGGGCTAGGGATGCCTGCGGGGGCGCTTCCAGCAATGCCTGCGGAAGCGTTTGCCAGGCTAGGGACGTCTGTGCGGGCGCCTGCAAGGGTACCTGTGGGAAGAGGGATGCCCGCGGGGGACACTTGTAGGGCACGGCTGGCTGTTGTATTGTGGCAATGACAGTTTTAGCACACCACGGCGTGAGCGTCCGTTGGCCGCAGCCCCACACAGACACCTGGGACAACACCTGGGGGTGTCTCGCATATGCCTGCTGCCATTCGTGTTCACGCTCAACAGCGCTGCGGGCACTCGGAGCACTCGTAGACTTTATGCCGCTCCCTCCCTGAGTCACCACCTCCTCCTTTGCGGTTGGTGCAGACTGCTCGCACGCTGGCCATACTGGACGCAGACACCTGCATCAACGACTACTATTATGAGGGCAGCTCACACCGCTGGTGCGCTCGACGGCACGCGCGGCGCCGCCTGTCGGCTTGTGCCACCATCAACCGCCGTGGCTGTCAAAATGGAGCTCGTTGGAATGCGGTTACGCCCGCGCAAGAGGGCCGACGTGCGCTGTGACAGTGCAAAGCGCCGGGGGCGGACGGGGCAGCAGGAGCATGGCTGGGACAGTGGCGGGAGCAGGGTTGAGGATGGGGGCCAGCAATTGGCCCTTGGCCTGGGGTGGGTCGGAAGAGGATGCCTGACCCACCACACCTGGCTTACTGCAGCTGCCAGGTGGCACTCCGTCATTGGCCGGTGTTCCCGGCTCGAGGCGCAGCTTAGCGCGTGGGCAAAGGGGTGTAGCAGGAGCATGACCACAGCTCAGCGGCATCGTAGAGAGGTGCGCCGCGCCATGCTGGCAGTGCCGCCCATCGTGGCATGTGTTGTAGGATGCCCTCGTAGTCAAGCTGTGTCGGCCCAGGGAGGTGCACACGTTCCTCAGCTCCCCCCTGGGCATCCTCCCTTGACCATGCTGCGGGGCGGGGCCGGATTGAAAACCGCAGATGGACGGCACGCTCTTAGTTGTGAGATGCTCCGTCAAGTACTCCGGGGAGGGACAACAGGGAGAGCTGGTAGGCACCCCTTCGGAGTCGATGCCTAATCACTTCGTGAACTGATCCCATGAGGAATGTCTATGCTTGTCACCCTGGGCAACCTGGGATGCGCATGCCTGATCAACTCAGCAGGATGCTATGCCTTCTGAGACGGTTTGCCACATGCTCATACGGTCCACCGCAGCAGAAGGGGGAGCGCTGGTGCCCCCCCCTTCCAATCCGATGGGAGAGAAGATTGAGCATCTCCTAATTAAAAAGGCGTCAAAGGACCATTTTTGGGGGACCATGATCTCAGGCCAGCAAAAATCAGCCTCATGTCAACAGGAACATGCCAGGGGGTAGATGCCTCATCAACCGAGCTCGTGCCGCTTGACGGGTCAACCGAGCTCCTGCCTCTTGACGGGTCAACGGAGCTCGTGCCCCTTGATGGGTCAACCGAGCTCGTGCCGCTTGACGGGTCAACCGAGCTCGTGCCACTTGACGGGTCAACCGAGCTCGTGCCTCTTGACGGGTCAACGGAGCTCGTGCCCCTTGACGGGTCAACGGAGCTCGTGCCCCTTGGTCAACCTTGGAGCTCGTGCCCCTGCCCAGCGGGTGAACCGGCTCGTGCCACTTGGCTTAGTCCAGGCTCGTGCCACTTGCCAGGTCAACCGAGCTCGTGCCGGCAGCGGGTCCAGCGGGCTCGTGCCTCTTGACGGTCAACCAAGCTCCCGTGCCACTTGACGAGTCAACAGGCTAAAGTGCCCTTGACTGAGTCAACCGAGCTCGTGCCACTTGACGGGTGGGCGAGCTCGTGCCCCTTGGTCAACGGAGCTCGTGCAGCTAACGGGTCAACCGAGCTCGTTGCCGCTTGACGGAGTCAGCAGGCTCGTGCCACTGCAATAGTCAACGGAGCTCGTGCCGCTTGGTCCAGCAGACTCGTGCCTCTTGACGGGTCAATGGGCTCGTGCCGCTTGACGGGTCCAGCCGAGCTCGTGCCTCTTGACGGGTCAAGCGGGCTCGTGCCTCTTGTGGTCAACCCGAGCTCGTGCCACTTGACGAGTCAGCAGGCTCGTGCCGGCAATGCTGGTCAGCTGAGCTCGTGCCACTTGACGCGGTGAACCGAGCTCGTGCCCCTTGACGGGTCAACGGAGCTCGTGCCGGCAACGGGTCAACCGAGCTCGTGCCGCTTGACGAGTCAACGGAGCTCGTGCCGCTTGACGGGTCAACCGAGCTCGTGCCACTTGACGGGTCAACCGAGCTCGTGCCCCTTGACGGGTCAACGGAGCTCGTGCCGCTTAACGGGTCAACCGAGCTCGTGCCGCTTGACGGGTCAACGGAGCTCGTGCCGCTTGACGGGTCAACGGAGCTCGTGCCTCTTAATGGGTCAACGGAGCTCGTGCCTCTTGTCAGGTGAACCGAGCTCGTAAGCCGCTTGACGGGCCAACCGAGCCTGTGCTGCTTGAACAGTCAACGGAGCTCGTGCCCCTTGACGGGTCAACGGAGCTCGTGCCGCTTGGCAGGTCAACCGAGCTCGTGCCGCTTGACGGGCGAACCGTGCTCGTGCCGCTTGACGGGTCAACCAAGCTCGTGCCGCTTGACGAGTCAACGGAGCTCGTGCCCCTTGACGGGTCAACGGAGCTCGTGCCGCTTGGCAGGTCAACCGAGCTCGTGCCTCTTGACGGGTGAACCGAGCTCGTGCCGCTTGGCAGGTCAACCGAGCTCGTGCCGCGTGACGGGCGAACCGAGCTCGTGCCGCTTGACGGGTCAATGGAGCTCGTGCCGCTTGACGAGTCAACCGAGCTCGTGCCGTATGACGCGTCAACCGCGCTCGTGCAAAGTGGCGTTGAAATTGAATTGCGTTTACGTGTAGGAACTAACCGATGCAGCTTGCTGTGGGGTGATCCTGAGTGGTGGAAAAGAGCAGTCGTGGATGGGATTAACCTTGTTCCCCCCCTGGGGTGCCACATGCAGCACGGTCGGAAAGACGTGCCACTCAGCTGCGCCGGAGTGGCGATCGAACAGTGCAAAGACAATCCTGATAAATGCGTGGCAAGCCACTACTTCGATGTGAGTCTGTTGGGGAGCCCCGGGCTTCTTGGATACCTTGGACAAATTCCCTATTCATCATCCATACAGGAGCTCAGCTTCCCTACTTGGTTATTTCTTGCTGCCCGGAGCTCCATACAGAAAGCACATCACTTCTTTGGCGCACATTTCTTTTGGACTACATTCACGAGCACACATTACTTGTTGGCGATGTCCAAAGAGCAGTGAGGCGTTCTTGCAAGGCTGCACGGTACTGATGGCCGAATGCGCCGCTCTGGACATCAAAGGTCTGAAATGCTCACATTTAGTAGCAGTGCGCACTTTATTTATATTTTTGGACGGGTGCCCACCGGTGATTGACCTCGGCCTAGTTTGACATCGGAAGTCATCCTAAGAAGGGCCCCAGGCTGGGGCCTCACGGGATACCAAACCTCATGTAGGGCGACCTGTACGTGATCACGAGTTTACCATTTTGCTAATGAAACGTCTTGTATTTTGCAGTGGGACGCCAAAGAAAAGCTGCCGGTTGCGTTGTATGAACGGGTTGTGGAGAATCAAGCCAAAATAATCTACTACATCAATAAGATGTTGCAAAAAGAGAGTGATGCCTGATCCCAATGCTCGTATGTGCTGTACAATTTTGATTTTTTAGGTTTTGAGTTATGAGTTTTGAGTTGTAATTTTTCAAAACACATAAATTCAGTGTGTTCTGATAACCTGTCAATTTGCAGATTTTGATAGAATTTGCTCCTGTGTTGCAATGTGCAATAACCTTTTCGAAACGATTGATAACATTTGGTATTGATTTTGAGACATGCTATTCATCGCACCGAAGGTGCATCTATTCGTCCTCCCTTCAGAAAATAGAAAAAATTAAAAGCACACGAATCTCCCCATCCGATAAATCGTATAACACATTATATTGGGATTCCATATTAAGACAATGTGTTTTTCAAACACGTCGTCCGAACAAACCGAATCGATCATATAACTACATCTTTCGATCGAACAGTTCCCCAACTCCTTGAGTTGGTGGTCCTGTTCATCACACAATTCCAGTTACAATTGGCAATTACATGTTTAAATCAAAGCACGCATAGCGACGGCGCCCCCCCCCGGCGCGCGCGCCATCGTGTCGCGCCGCCCGTCCGATTCGTCTTTTATGGGACGTCGAGATGTCTCAACACGCAGTCGCGTGGAAGTCATCACGCGTGAATCGTGACGGCGCTATTAAATCACGTCGCCCGTCCGATTCGGTTTTGGATGCGATTCGTTTCTGAAACGGGATTGACCAGTCGATGGTACCACGATGAAAATACCGTTCCCAAAATCACACGGAAGTCGGCGAGCACCGTTGGGCGAGATTAGTACTCTGGTCGGGGACGACAGGGACAGCCCACTCAAGCATTTTCGATTCGTGAATTATGATTGTGAATTTTCGATCGTCCATTTAAGATTTCCTATTTGGTTTTCTTCTGGTTTCATAATTTGATATAGTGATTGAACCTCGCGCGCCCCCTTCATCACGCGCGCTGGAATACCGTGATCATACAGCAGCAGCAGCAGCAGCAGCAGCAGCATCATGTCATCATGTCAGCATGCCATCATGTCATCACGTCACCTGTCATCACGGTACCTGTCATGTCACCATGTCGTCATGTCAAGCGGCCATCGAATGCCATCGAGCGGTCATCGAATCGCATCGAGTGGTCATCAAATATCATCGAGCAGTCATCGAATATCATCGAGTGGTCATCGAATATTATCGAGTGGTCATCGAATATTATCGAGAGGTCATCGAATATTATCGAGAGGTTATCGAACCCTACCGAGCGGTCATCGTCGAGGATCATCGAGCGGTCGTCAAATATCACTCATGGCCTCGGGCACGCCGCACTCACGATCTCCGGCAGCACGGCGGGAAAGTTCATTGTAATGTGTTAAACATATGGAAGGGGAGCGGAGGAAAATGAGGAGGTTTATCCCCCAACCCGCAAGGTCTAGTTATAGACTAACGGTGGTGTATTTGTAGGGTTAACTTTGCAGTGCGCGTAGGCAAATGCCATATATGGTAGAATGCGCGTAGGCAAATGCTTTTAATGGTGGAATGCGCGTAGGCAAATGCTTTTAATGGTGGAATGCGCGTAGGCAAATGAATTTAATGTGGAGGCACGACGTGGAGGGGCGAGGGGGAAGCGGAGGCAATGGCCTATCCACAAGCTTTATATATATATATGTGACCGTGGCCATAGCGAGCCCGCGCGGAGTGCCGGCGCCGGCACGACGTGAAGGGGGGAGCGGAGGCAATGGCCTTCCCACAAGCAGGCGTGTCGACGCTCGTCCGAGGGCGAAGCTGGTTATATTGTAGGGGTATCCGCATCATGAGTGGATATATTCTCGAATCATGCGGTCAAAAGCAAAGGTAGCACCGCATGTTTGAAATGACGCGCAGCGAGGGATCAAAACGGGACCTTGATCGATTTTCATTCTGCGGAGTTGGGGCCACGCTGCAGGCAACTAATTTGTATGCAGCGGCTATTTGACGAATGCGGCCACGTCTTCATTCCCTCGCACTTTTAGTCGTTGTCGACGCGATCCCGCTCGCGTCGTCGCAGCCCAGACACGAGATAGATCTCAGATTGAGATACCCGCATCGCAATAAAATGGTAAAGACGTAAAGCGAGCGCGAGCGGAGCGGGGGCGCAGCCCCCGCGACGCGAAGCGGGAGCGACGAGTGGGCTTGGTAGCAGATCAAATTTGTCGCATGTTCGATCACTTATGTCGCACGGTGCGACAAAAATATATAATTTGGTCTGCGATAAAAATGACCTCGGTGGTCGATTTTGTCGCAGCGCGACAAAAATGATTTCAGAGCTCATTTTTGTCGCGAAAGATTATTGAAAAAATGTTCCGGACGGACGGTTCTAACGTACTGAATACTGCGACAACATATCTATGCCAAAATACCCTAACAATTTTCATATATCGGTATGTATACTGTGAAAGAATTAAAGGCTAGCAAGGCACAGCCGGCAGGCATTCAAGTAGCATATCAAGCTAGGATCATGCACACACTAGCATCAAAGTACAACGTCGTGTTTCCGTTTCAAAAGAATGCAAACACAATTTACATGAACGAGCAATACGCTGCGAATTAAAAATAAGATGTATCACAACAAAAACCCCTGCAACCACACGACTATCGGTGCTTTAAACTAGCTGAAAGCTAAAAAGATACCTCTAGTATCCGTCTAATATTCTAACTCGCCAGCGAGTATTTCTAACTGTCTTAACCGAAATGCCAAACAGCAAAAGACATATCGCCAGCGAGTAATATGTATTTGAAATACCTGCGCACAGTAAACGTAGAAATGTTAGAACTGGGATGAAAAAATAAAACCAGTTGCACACCCCACAAGAAACAGCAGACATGCGAATTGTGAAGCAGGCGTTAAAAAACAGTGAGAAAGTCCCGGCAAAAGACAGACAGCAAAGTCAGTGAGAGCGGTGGGATTTGAACCCACACTGCACAATTTGTGCAGCCAGCTATCGCCCTCGTGTGGGATATTGGGGCAATTCTCATATTAAGAGTGTCAATAAAATGCGAAACAGTCAAAAGTTAGCAGAAGACGAAGAAATGCGTCAGAAAGACAAGCGAACCACAAGCAATTCCCGTCTATACCGTGCCCGTTTTCGTGCGTGCCATGACTGAACTGTGCAGAAAAGAACGCTGATGGCACATCTTAAAAAAAACGAAGTGTAACGTAGAAGTCCTGGACAAAAAACAAAGCGATGCTCAACAGAGATGCTGGGAAAAGTTCCAAGGCCGTCAGGCAGTAAGGTAGCCGCACCGGTCTGCAGGAATCTCTGCACAATCAGAAACTAAGGCTGCTCGAAAAAGTCAGATTTTAAACACCAAACAACGGGATGTGAGACGAAAGTGATATATACCCCCGTCGAGGGAGGCACACCCGTCCACATTCACATACGAATTGCACTGTAAAAAAAAGTCAGTCTGCCAGCACACGAGTACAGAGGGCTGTAGGACAGCAGTAAACGAAAACAGTGAAGAGTGCGCCGCAAGACGAAAACTTCAAGTATGAATACATTTGCAAATCGCGACAGTATATCTTCAATCGTGATCTATGAAATATAAATTGAAAAGAATAAATTAATGTTTCACGTACGACCCCATATTCATGTAGATATGAATATCACTCATATCACGCATATCTTCGTGATAAAATTCGGATGTTAAACGTCTCTCTCATTGTCGGTTACGCATGGTCGGTCCATCAGAATCCTATGTAGGACTGCTGAGATCGGTAAAACCGTTATATTAAACGCGGGAGCTTTCGTCCAAGACGCCCACCTTTGGCCCATATTCGTGGTATCCATAAGATGCTATCGCATCACTGATTCGCCGGTTACGCGCGACACGGTCGAGAAAATCAAGGTAGGACGGATGACATCGTCACGTTGAGCATTTTTACTGTAAAACTCGTAATCCGGTATTCTGCTTACGACCCATGTTCAAGGTATGAATCGGACACCATCGTATCACTGATTGGCCGGTTACACGCGACACGGTCGATAAAATCAAGATAGGACAGATGAGACCTGCAGAAACTTTTTCGAAAATTCCCATGCCCTACATTTTGAGGGACATCCCAGGCTGTGTGGCGTGTGGGGGAGTCACTTTTTTCCAGGAGTCCTGTTTCGCTCCTTTAAGGGAAACGAAACGAAAAACAGCATATTTTTGAAAAAGCTGCGAAGCGTTGTTAATATAATCGAATCTTTCTGCGACGCGACAAAAAAACTACCATGCGACAAAAAAAGACGGGGTTCCAGTGGGATTCGCTGTTATAATGATGTTGGCACCTTCGGTGCGTCGACTGGGAGCGCATGCACCGCATGCGAGCAGCTTTTATGACAATTAAAATGTTTTGGGGGCGGTATTTGTCCCCGCGGTGTGGGCAAATACTCGCCGATATTGAGACACTGAAGGTTCATATATTTCATGGATTTGCTGGCTGGTATCCTGGCAACATAATGGCAGGCTATGAAACTGGTTGCAGCGGTAGCATGCATGTAATAATGGAAAATAAAGCCCTTGTTTCATTTGTGCAAGCTGGGATGAGTGTGAGCTTTGCAGGGCTCCATGTCGCGTTTTTATAGGTTTATTTCTGAGATCTGTATTCGCACAATGCATTATGAGCTTCCGAGTTGATAGCGAGGGCGGGGGTTAAGGGCTCTCCGCCTCCCCCTAGAACTCGAAATTTGCCCTTGGGGGTTAGCATTCCCCCCTAGGAGTTACTTTTTGTCCTTGGGGTCGGCACCCCACCCCTAGAACTTGCACTCGCGCACACGGCTGGGCGGGCGGAGTGCCCCACGATACGACCACCATCCGATGCGCGCGGGGCGGACGGGAGTGCCCCACGATACCACCATCACCCTCGCGGGGCGGACGGGAGTGCCCCACGGTACCACCATAACGCGCGCGGGGCGAGCGGGAGTGCCCCACGATAGCACCATAACGCGCTCGGGGCGGGTGGGAGTGCCCCATGATATGTGCCCCATGATACCACCATCACGATCGCGGGGGGCGGGAGTGCCTTACGATACCACCATCACGCTCGCCTAGTTCGAGAAAGTGCAAAATCTTGTGGTTCCGAAGGAACCAATTCCCCGGTGAAACATGCCCCGCGCAGCGACCGACTTTTTTGAGAATATTATTATTTTCTCACTTAGTCAGAGTTGAATTCTTAATAACTGCTTACATAACACACATTGATAATTATCAAGTTATCGCATGATGACATATGACAAGTATGCGTTTTAATTTGAATTGCATTCTAGACAACTTTCATGCAAACATTGTCCATTTATCATAGAATGACTAGAATGTGGTATCAGTGGGGTTCTACTATAATCTCTACCATCCCTCAACCATAAATGGGAGCTTGCTCTTACGCTTGTGCAAGCGGGTCGGAGACCACGCATGGCTGACATGCCAATATGTTTTCCTCTGCCCTGCCGATCAATATGCTGGAAGTGCCATGGTTTACCCTTAAAATGAAGGTCCAAGGCCGCTGTCAAGAAACCATCCGCCTCCGATGACTCAGGGCCATTGTATTCGATGTAGGTTTCTTGCTTCAGTCCCCTCACTGTTATTGCATGGCGATCCACCGTGGATCACATGCCTTCCACCACCGCCTCATTTTCGATCTTCAATGCGCAGTGTCGAAAACAGTATAACCAGTCCGCGGCACCATCGTATAACGAAGGCACTGTGAATAAGTCTCGCATGATCACGGTTCCCGAGGCATCCTTCCAGCAGCTAGCATAATTATTCGGGGCTTATTCTCGCAGTTGCCAACCTTGTTTCCTCTATTCCTAAATCACTGTATGATTCAAGCAATGTGAGCAGCGCCATTCAAAAATACAATATCAAGCACACTGGATTTTTTCTTACCCCCTGCGGTGGGATGCTGAGAAGATGGTCTGATATGAAGCACTCCCTTGGTGTTATCCGGAATAAGCCCCCAGCATGGTTGGAGAGTTTGGAGTCCGAAATAATAATGAACCTGGGAAACCACAACCCTAAAGCTAGATATGTCAAACAATGCTACAGGGATGCGCATGACATTCCTGAAGCAAGTGAGTTTCCCTGGAACGGTAATGGTGACAAATCTTCCATCACTCTGATACGCATTCAAAAATTTGACACGGAAGCAAATACCATGCATTATTTAAAGTATACTCCAGACCACATAGATAGTGATAGTTTTATCATGAACGAACATGTGTTTCAATGCCAGTATGACCGTGAATACGCCAAATAACATCGGATGGCTGCATTCTCCTTTCAGTTGGAGAGATCATTGACTGTGAACACAATCACACTCCCCCTATAAATGTGAAATCAGATGTTCTAAACCTAGAAGCTCATTATGACTACATCGCGGACCGCCAAAAAGAAATGCTCTCTGCTCAGCTCAGGAACCGTACTGCGGACGAAGTGAGCTATTACAGCTGCCCCAGTAACTCAGATGAGGATGAAAATCCTACCAATGGAAATACGAGCATACTTCAAGACCACTACGACATGGCTAGTGACGGCTCACTTTTTTGCGGGGAAGAAAGCGGCTTGGAGTGGTGCGGCCTATCTGCCTAAAGAAGGGGGCACCTTTCGTTAGGAAGACTAACATCCCCGCCACAATTTGAGCTATCGAATGCCTTGACAGGGGGTGTCTAAGGGGTCTAAATATGCGTTTATTGGGGTGTAAATCGATAATCAATTTCCGTAGTTTACTACGGAGATTACAGCATAGGAGTTAATGCTGATGATCGATTGATTAAAGCGGATATTCAAACACCAAGTTCTACATCGGCCAAAATCATCGGGCTCCGACTTCTCTTAGAGGACCAAAAGGACCACATTCTTAAGTCCGTGACTCCAATGATACATACCATTGACTCAATGGCAACGATCACGGCGGCGAATAAGGACAGGCGAACTGCCAGTGCTCGTGAGAAGCTACGGGAACCTAACCGACGTGAACTGCAGGCAGTCAGATTAATCCTAGAGGAGCTTGGCTTCTACAGGGGAGAAGACCACAACAAGATTATCCTTAAATGGATTAGGGGGCATAATAATGATAGACTTCATGATAGAGTTGATAGAGCAGCAAAGAGAGCCTCTTTCAGGAAAGGGGCGAACGCTCCCCGATTCGACCCATAAGAAGAACTACCCTATTCTCTCTTTTATATGGAAGTGCCAGTTGCAGGAGATATTCGGAACCACGTCAGGAGAATCCAACGCCTTACTCACCTTCATACATGGAAAACCATGTCGTCTCAAGGGAAGTATATTAGAATGCTAGAGGACCACAATGTTCCTCCCACCAAGGATATCTCAAAAGTCACGGCTAAAGCTTATACAACGGCCAGAAGCAGAGCACTCTTGGGCCTCCAAGCTTCACCCGCACTGTCACATAAGGTGGGTGTTACCACCTCACCTGACTGCCCGTACTGCCAAACAGGAACCAAATGCACCTTCTCTCACATTCAACTGGAATGCCCGGGCCCGGGTAACTCGCTTGTACACCTTAGAGGAGAACAAGACGATAAACTCGGAAAGCATGTGGCGGCTGAGCTTACCGGGGAACCTGAGCTGCTGAATCCAGGGAAGGGCTCCTCCTTCATAGACATTTGCTCCGCAAACACTTTTCCGCTTGCTGACCTTCGCGACGAGATGAAGCGGGAGCTCTACCTCCAAGCATTGCCTGAATCGGGAATGTACCGCCCATCCGCTTCCAAGAAGGGGACCATTGTTGTGACAGCACTTCCGGATGTAAACACTCAGAGCGGCAATAATGTGTGCCCTGAACTCCAATATGCTAGGAAACAAGAGTTTTGGAAACTCCTGTCGTGGCACTATCTCTCAAAGAAAGAGCTTCCGTCACCGCTCTCACGATATGCCACACGTGCACACGACATCCATACACGACACTTAAAGCGTGTAGAGATGAGTCGGGTGATCCCAAAAACTGCCACGCCATTCGAAGAAGCCTTCTTGACATCATCATTGACGACCGTGGGCTGAACAAGAATGGATGTGAACTGTTTTGCAACCCACTGAACTCACACCCTAGGATCCATTCGAGAAGACGCATTCCTTCAGACCAGATGAGAGCCGCCCTTCGACCCTTTTGTGCTAATGGCAGAATCGGTTTCGATGGACTTGCATATGATGCCTACGTCGACCCCATCACTAATATGGGCAGGAATGTTTATGGGAACCCCCCGTTTGACGGGAAGGAAAGATTCTCAAACTCAGCGGTCATGGCTACCTTAGAACTCGGCCACCGTGCAGCAAACACTGTACCAGGATTTCGAGGCATCCGGGATCCTCCCACTCTCTCAAAAAAATCAAGAAAAATGGATTGCTAAAGGATTTAAACTGGTATTCAGATTTCCTCATAACACCATTCCATTCATTCCACACGGCTACTAGACGGGGGATGACCCATATGTTCTCCCGGGCGGAGGATGTTACGAAGATGACTTCTTAGAGGTTTGTATTATTGTCATTGATAGCCCACCGAGCCAAGACTTTCCTGCTCATGACTGGAGTGGGACGCAGCGAAAGATTGCAAGACGGGTACATCAATGTCCTTCCTGAGAAGAAGATCACTGACACAATACTGAATTGTACAGGAGTTGACTCTGAGATTTGGCAGGAAGTCCTGAGTGAAAGGAAGCTTGTCATCGATCCCCGACAGCCTTTGCCCGTGGCCCCTCCCGCAGGAGACGACCCAGCAGAGTGATCACCCAATAGAATACTACGGAAGACACTGTGACACGTCCTACACGAACAGGGACAACAAACCGTTTGTAGGGACTGTCACATGGCCCAAAGAACTTACATTGATGGGTTATCTCCCGAAGCAGTTCGGACAGGTTCTTAGCACCATAGGGGTCCACCAGAGAAGACTTAAGCCTCTCCTCAAGATTCTTGGAAGGTAGAGTATCACAAGAGACTTGGAAGAAGTATCAGAATGAACTTCTGAAGCTTTCCAGGTTGTGCAGATACCACACTCGCATTAGACGTGACGCCTTCCTTAATGGCCATGCTAGAGTCGAGAACCATGACCCTCTCAGAACCACAGTTAGCCGAATTACAGTAATCACTCAGTAATAAGAAAACCCGCCAATAAGAAAGTAGCCAGCTTTTTTGATTTCTTCACAGTATTTAACACATAACACTCCATATTTAAGATCTCTATATAAATAAGAAAGTTGCTAGGCTGACCTAAAATTCCTGTTTTCTTAAAATCGAGTGTTTACTGTACTGGTATCACAGAAGAAGAAGCTGTTGAAAGAGCAAAACATGTTTTTCCTTTAACCTCCCCTGAATGATTATCATCTCCACCCCTTCTCCTCACTCAGATGAATACTAGATAAAACACCTCCTCCCCCCTTACCTTAGCTCCCCCCCTCACCCCCACACTCCGCTCCCCCACCCCCGCCTTCCCGACCCTCCCCGCCCTCACGACCATCCCTCCTCCCGCCTCGCTTCCGCCCCTTTTTTCCATCACAGATGCAGCCTCGCTCCACCTCCACCTCCTCTGCTGCTTCTCCGCCGGCACGACCTTTTAGCGCTCTGCGTGGTTTTGCCTTGCCGCGGTTTCCTAGGTTGATATGACCTAGATGAGCCCTTTGGGGCGCGCTATGAGGATGATTCCAGCTCCCTCTGTTCTTCAGTTGCCTGCTTGCAGGATTGCAGCGGACGCATGACTTTGTCATTATTTTCAGCGTAAATGTTATATTACTATTATTATTACCAAGCGGGCCTTTAACATGCTATGTTGCCGCTCTATTTCTTTAAAGGGTGGCAACCCCAGCTCTCCATGCTTAACATCCCCCCTTCCCCCTTTCCACATTTCCTTCCCCCTTTTCCCGGCCCACCGCCAAGGCCCGGTATCGATAACACGATAAGTCCGATTAATCGATTAATCGGACTTATCGTTATCGATCGATAAGTTCAAACGACTTATCAAAAATATCATTATCAATCGATAAGTTCGAATGACTTATCAATATCAATCGATTAGTTCAAACACGCGAGATAAAAGCAGAAGCCAGTTCAAAGGGGAAGCCGGTGTGGCTGATAGGTTGGAAGGGTTATGGTGACGATGCGGATACTTGGGAGCCCATAGAAAATCTTGCCGGGCATGAGCAGGACATCGCTGCTTTCCGCAAAGCAAGGAACGAGAAAACAACCAGCGAACACGCCGAACACATTAAAAAGAAACGCAAGGCGGTTGGAGACAATGCAAAGGAGAAAGGTGAGGTTTGCGTATGCTTATTGGTGGTCGAGTTATTATGCGTGATGAAGACCGCTCGCTCGTTCTGTGATGAGGTTTTCGGTCAGTGTGAGCAGCAGATATTCAATTAGGGTTGACTCTACGTACTGTTCCTGTACGTTTACACTGCATTCTCCAACATTCCTGCTTGCCATGTTGATACTGGTATCATGGAATGGTGGTTGGAGCACAAGGAGAAGTTGCCAAACATGTTTAGGATGGCACGCCAATTTTAGCTCCCCCTGCTAGTACAATTGGGGTAGAACGCACATTTAGTGCATGTGGGCAGATGCATTCAGATTTATGCAAGAGTGTGAGTGAAGGGACCCTAGAACATAGTTTAATGGCCTCTATTAATACCTTGTAAACTAATTTGTTCTCGGATGTGTTATCGATAGTTATCAGGTGCACTATCGATAGTTGTCGTGATTAATCGGGCTGGCTTTTGTTATTCATATCAATCGATAAGTTGGAATGACTTATCAATATCAATCGATAAGTTGGAATGACTTATCAATATCAATCGATTAGTTCGAATGACTTATTCATTGTTATTCGATTAGTTCAAAAAATCGCGATACCGGGCCTTGCCCACCGCGCGGGCCTTCGGCCCGCATTTTCCCTCTTTTCCCTTTTCTCTCCCCGTTTCCCCGCCCGCCGCACGGGCCTTCGGCGCCCGCATTTTCCCTGTCCCCCGTCCCCCTTTCCCCTTTCCCCTTTCCCCTTATTCCCTTCCCCCCTTTTCCCGGCCTGCATCGTGGCCTGGCCCCGCATTTTCCCTCTTTTCCCTTTTCTCCCCCTTTTCCCGGCCCGCCGCCCGCGCAGTTTTTCCCGGGCGTCCCGACAACTTTTCCCGGGTCGTCAAGAAATTCCTCGTGGTTCCAAGGGAACCACCCACTCCCATTTTATCGGACGAGGCACGCTCGAGGGGTGGGCAAGAGGGCCCCACGATACCGCCATCACGCGCGCGGGGCGGACGGGAGTGCCCCACAATACCACCATCGCGCGCGGGGGGCGGGCGGGAGTGTCCCACAATACCACCATCACGGTCGCGGACTAGTCACGCAAGGGTGGTGGGGGTGGGAGTGCCCCGCGCTATTGCCTCACATGTGATATTATTATGCGCCGCAGGCGCGAATTTTCGAAAATTCCCGACTTTTTCGTTGAACACTGGAGTTATTCTGAGGCAAGGGCGTGTGCTCAACCCCCCTAGGACTTCATTCTGCCCTTGGGGTTGAGTGCCCCCCCGCGCCCCCTAGGGCTTGGATGTCACGTAACCCTTGCCCCCACCGGTTATCAATCCTCGGAAGCTCTATGGCATGCGACATCCGAGACCAGGTATAACTCATCCCAGAACTAGTATATTGCTAAAAGCAGCTCGTGCACTCATAGCGAGCCGTACTCGGTCACAATCTCACAATTCATTTGCATCGTCCTAAAATACGACATGAAAAGGTGACGTATAAATGATACATATCACATTCATCGTGCAAGCAATAAATTCCTGCAGTGGGGAGGTGCTATGCTTCGTAATTACCTGCTAAACACTCCCGCCTTTTCCGACGTGTGTGGACAATGCCGAGTAAATAACAAGAGGCCTCTCATCCCGAAATCAACCGAGCATTGCTGGGGATCACATTGCGTGTACATTCTTAGAGAACTCCTTTGGCTTTTGAGAAGATATTTTCGGGTTCTCCGGTGCTTCATTGTGAGACCGCGTCAGCTTTTCCGTGCAGACGAACCTCGTGTGCTGATGGATTTTCGGGTCAATGTTTACACCCCGATGCCGTCACTTGCGCCTTCATTGAGCTAAAGGTTTCCTTGGTTATGTTATTACCTGAAAACCAAAATATATAAAAGCGCACGGTGTGTTCGCTGTGTTGGCCAACAGGGGCCTTTGGCGTGTCCTCAGGTGGATGAAGAAACCGTGCATCTTTAGCCATCTCGTTCTTGGCCGCTTTATTGGGGGGCTTTCAAGCATCGAGTACCACGGTAGTGATGGCGGTCAACAGAAAAGGGCGAGAGAGTTCTTGTGGAATTATTGCATCGCCTGGTGAAGTAGTAGCACGTTCACCGACGTATTACAAGCAGCCACTTGACTACGTGTGTGACCTTTGGAAGTACCGTAAAGCTAAGGGAAGGGGGCAGTCGCGCGAAGGTACCGTGTAATCGATTGAAAAATGGCGAGATATGCTCATCGTTGTGCTAGGACAACACACGGTGTCATGCGCGGATGACTCAGCAATGTCATACATGCCAGAAGTGTCATACGCGCCTTACAGCATTAGCGCCCGAGACCCCTGTTGAGGAAGAGACCCCCTTATATGGGAGTACACAGTACCACTGTACTGTGTAATAATGTGACATGTAGAATACTGGCACATCATACTGCATGATAATGTAGTACAAGCATATGATAGGTTGATGAGACTTGGCCATCCTGACTAGGATTACCTCAGAGAGCTGAGTGAATAAGTAATGGGCAAGGCCAAAGAAACAGTTGAGATTTCTAGAGTAAAAACAACCGCATGGCAAAAGTCAATATAATACCTAATTCTTACTGCAAATATATGCAATGAGTCTGGACATAGTTCCTAAGAATCGACATAGCTTGATTAGTCTTATATAGTGCATAATATAGAACCTTGCACTATATATGATCCACAAGTAGTTTCACAGTCACTGTCAAGTAGAGGTTTAGTACTGCCTCCTACAAAATGGTATCAGAACTGGAAAACGCCGAGAGAGGGTTTGAACCCCCGACCTCTCGATTGCTAGCTGAGCGCTCTAACCACTGAGCTATCCCGGCAATTGGATGTCAATTCATCCAACGTATAAGCTCTTGTAAGAGCACTCAGATGTCCCTCCCCCCCCCTTACCTAGGGGCAGCCTCGGCCAGTGACGTGGGCGAAGCTGACTGCGCGGCAGAGCACCGCCAGAACCCAGGACTGATCAGGTCCCGGGCAAGGAAGAGACACCTCAACGGTATCAGAACTGGAAAACGCCGAGAGAGGGTTTGAACCCCCGACCTCTCGATTGCTAGCTGAGCGCTCTAACCACGCTGAGCTATCCCGGCAATTGGATGTCAATTCATCCAACGTATAAGCTCTTGTAAGAGCACTCAGATGTCTCTCCCCCCCCCTTACCTAGGGGCAGCCTCGGCCAGTGACGTGGGCGAAGCTGACTGCGCGGCAGAGCACCGCCAGAACCCAGGACTGATCAGGTCCCGGGCAAGGAAGAGACATCTGAGTGCTCTTACAAGAGCTTATACGTTGGATGAATTGA
>LGRX02034345.1:0-32651 GCA_001247695.2 Cymbomonas tetramitiformis | reverse complement strand
CGTGGACCCCCGTGGACTTGGAATGGACCTCGCATGCCCCAAATGGTCAGACATTTCTCCCTAGGGGTCCATATGGGGTCCACTGAAGGTCCATGTGGGGTCCATACGGTTTTCAGTCACATGGACCTCACATGGACCCTCCCTACGGGTCCATGTGGGGTCCATGTGATACCTCTTAGTGTGTACGTAGCATGTGGACCCCACATGGACCGGTGAGGGCCACATGGGTCCGATGGTCAGACATTCCTACGGGTCCATGCGACGCATGGACCCAACATGGGCCCGCATGGACCAGTAGGTACAATCACATGGACTTCACGGGGACCACTCAGTTATCATCACATGGACCCCACATGGACCGGTGAGGGCCACATGGGTCCGATGGTCAGACATTCCTATGTCTGCCATTGCGACGCATGGACCTCGCATGGACCCGTAGGGAATGCATCACATGGACCCAGCATGGACCCCGCCCGTTTGGGCGCTCGCTCGATGGGTCCATATGATTACTCAGCAGGTCCATGTGATTATTAAGCGGGTCCATATGATTGTCTTGCGGGTCCATGTGATTATTTAGCGGGTCCATGTGGGCATTAAGCGGGTCCGCGTGATTCTTCAGCGGGTCCATGTGGGCATTAAGCAGGTCCGTGTGATTATTTAGCGGGTGCGTGTGATTATTAAGCGGGTCCAAGTGAGTACTCCGTTGGTCCATGTGATTATCAAGCGGGTCCATATGATTGTCTTGTGGGTCCATTTGATTATTTAGCGGGTCCATGTGGGTATTAAGCGGGTCCGCGTGATTCTTTAGCGGGTCCACATTATTATTCGATGGGTCCATGTGACTATTCCACGGGTCCATTAGATAATCAAGCAGGTCCACGCACGTGCTTATTTAGCAGGTCTATGTACTCTCTTGTGAGTCCGAAAATGCTGCCGTTCGTGCTATCGCTGGGCATGAGATTCTCGCATGGCGGAGGAAGGCAAAGCATTGTTACAAAGATTGTGCATGCTAACAAAGCAAGCAAGGGCAGATCATCTTTCAACAAACGATAACGACGGAACTGTTAAACATACATGAACGTATTACATTCACGTATTATTTTCAGCCTATCCACCTTATCGTTATAAAATTCACTACAAACCAGGTTGGCACGAAACCTTAACATCGACGAAAGCATACATAAAATACTTGATGAACACATAATACTTAAAGGTTAAATATAACTAGTTACTCGCACAAAACTCCTAACATCCTACAAACTATTTTCCTATACCGTGAACGCGGAGATGCAACCGGCCGGTAAGCAGACCTGCAGTCGGACAACGAGACACGGAAATTAGTAAACGCATAATAAGAAAGAGACCGAATGCAATACAACCGCGAATAATAAAGAAATGGAAACCAAACAGCGAACAAGACAACCGACGATTTGAGTGTCGCGCACCAAACATCCGACTGTGCTGATGTTCGTGAGGGAGCTCAACTGGATACATCGTTCAACAGATTTCTGCGGGCACAAGGACAATCCGGTCAGAATATTTCCAATAAAACAAAATACGTATCGTCCGGTGGGGTGGGTTGGAATCAAACCAACGAACTTGCTCCAGTCCGAAGAACTGGGGAGACGCATGTCTCTTCCACCCCCAATGGCACAAACAAGTAGAGAAAGATTGCGCAAAAAATACGCGTCAGCAAACCATAATAAAAATTCAACAAGAAGGTCTACGTATGCATGAATATCACAGTATACAGAAAGCACACGGTGCAAGACTGCACGAGGGCTCTCTGAGACCGCCGACAAAACTGAGTGGAGGACTTTTGAGCTCCATCCTCCAAATGCTGAAAAGTCAATACAGTACCGAGGTTGACGTTGAGCTTGACACACGCCTATCGCCTTCACCGTGTCCCTGCGCTGTCGATGTCGATGTCGATGTCGATGTCGTGTGATGACGATGACGATGACGATGACGATGAAAGGCTACTGTGTCACGTTTACCCCCCCCGACCCCCGCCCCTCTTTCGCCAACTGATTTCCGTTCTTCGATTTTTTCCCTTTAGTTCGATTTGAAAAAATCGCACGCACAAAAATGCCGATATCTCACGGGGAAAAAACATTTTTGCTTTTTTGTTTGGCAGGATATATTGCAATCAACCTGCCCCTTTTAGTTCCCAAATTTTGTTTTTTTCGATTTTTGGGTCGATTTTCGCTATCTCTCAACGAGGAATTCTTTACACCGCTGCTTGCCTCGCCGACGTTCTTTAGATAGGCCCACGTGAGGTCCATGTGACTCGAATCCCCAAAAATGTGAAACTGTGCGTCGGTCCCATAGGCTTCATCACCGGTCCATGCCGTCGGTCCATGTGTGGTCCGACGCAAGTCCATGCGAGGTCCATGCATGGTCAGACATTTTTGCACCACATGGACCCGGACCCACGCCTAGACCCAGTTGTTTTTTTTGTAAAATCTCGGGGACCCGCTAATCCTCACGGGGGCAGGGTAAGAGCGAGCCTTTAACACTGGTCGGTCCAAGCGAGGTCCATGTGTAACGCGTAACCCCAAAATGCACTTTTTTAAGCAAAAAAAGGCAAAAACACCTGTGCGTCGGTCCCATAGGCTTCATTACGGGTCCATGCCGTCGGTCCCACAGTGGTTCAACGGGTTATTTGGCAAGTCCATGCGAGGTCCATGCATGGTCAGACATTTTTGGACCACATGGACCCGGACCCACGCCCTAGACCCGGCGTTTTTTTACTTTACCCCATAGGGGCGGGCTGTGTTCCACCTATGGGACCATAGGGTTTATTAGGGTTGCGGCGTCTTGCTGCGGTGGATTCCGAACGGGTCCGTGTGGGGTCCGTGTGGGGTCCAAGGCATGGTACCGACGGGTCCATGTGGGGTCCCAGGCATGGTACCGACGGGTCCGTATGGAGTCCAAGGCATGGTACCGACGGGTCCGTATGGAGTCCAAGGCATGGTACCGACGGGTCCGTGTGGGGTCCAAGGCATGGTTCCTACGGGTCCGGGGTTCGGGACCGGTTATGGACTGAGTGATTCCTATCGGTCCGAGACCCCGCCCCCGTATAGTACTGCTCGCTTTAAACACTTACTCACCCCAGCGTGTACGACCTTTTGCAGGCGTTCTACCTGCAACATGCTGGATAAAATGGTTTGGCACTTGTCTATGTGACGATAGATGGCAACTCCACAGGGCATACAAGGAAGCCGCCCTGGACGCTACGTTTCAGAGTATGGCATTTGTCCGTGTAATCAATGCCACCACCGAGGGCTTACGACACGTGAACTTGGCCGCCGTCAAATTCTCCGACATGTCAAACAATATGGTGTATACATTCCGCAACAGGAGTTCGAAGAAGAGAATGAGCGATCATCTCCCCGAGATGATGAGATGGGCGGTGCGGATCATGACCATACCCCTCGGGAAGCCGAGGTGATATCCAACTTTGAAGCGTTGGCGAAACACATCGAGGACTTGGGGTTTGGGAAACAACTACGTGATGATGATGGCGAATCGTCATCCGGAGACGACAGCGGGAAGGCGGTGGCGAGGAGGATGAAGATGCCGAAGAGCTTACCGACGACTCTGCGGATGATTCCGATGGCGAAGGCGATGTGGTGAGTGCGGTGTTCAGGATGTGGTACCCATTGGGAACATGTGGGGGGCCTATCGGTACGGGACGTGGTACCGGTCTAGGACCAGTACATATCGCCTCGTACGGTTACAGTAGTGAGTGCTGCTTGCAAGTTAAGGTACCCACATGGGACCGATATGGGACCTGTGTGAACGGCCCGGTCCCATGTATGGTACCGGATGGGGACCCATATTGCCCCATGACTTTACACATGCATCCTTCTAGTAAAATCTGAAACCAAGCATTCCAAAAACTGAAATCTAAATGCTCTAACGTAGAGCAAAAATAGCCCAAAACTGAAATATGGAAATCTAACGTAGACCAAATTGACCGAGGTAGAAAATCTGAAACCAAGCATTCCAAAAACTGAAATCTAAATGCTCTAACGTAGAGCCAAAATAGCCCAAAACTGAAATATGGAAATCTAACGTAGAGCAAATTGACCGATGTAGAAAATCTGAAACCAAGCATTTCAAAACCGAAATCTAAATGCTCTAACGTAGAGCGAAAATAGCCCGAAACTGAAATATGGAAATCTAACGTAGAGCAAATTGACCGAGGTAGAAAATCTGAAACCAAGCATTCCAAAAACTGAAATCTGGAAATCTACCGTAGAGCAAAAATAGCCCAAAACTGAAATACGGAAATCTAACGTAGACCAAATTGCCCGATGTAGAAAATCTGAAACCAAGCATTCCAAAAACTGAAAGCTGGAAATCTAACGTAGAGCAAAAATAGCCCAAAACTGAAATATGGAAATCTAACGTAGAGCAAATTGACCGAGGTAGTAAATCTGAAATCAAGCATTTCAAAAACTGAAATATAAATGCTCTAACGTAGAGCAAAAATAGCCCGAAACTGAAATATGGAAATCTAACGTAGAGCAAATTGACCGAGGTAGAAAATCTGAAACCAAGCATTCTAAAAACTGAAATCTGGAAATCTACCGTAGAGCAAAAATAGCCCAAAACTGAAATATGGAAATCTAACGTAGACCAAATTGCCCGATGTAGAAAATCTGGATAATTGCTTTACACAATTCATAACCGATTAGTAGCCTTGGTATGTATGTATCTATCAAGGATTTGATATATTATTGACATATGAGAAAAATATGCTTCTCGTACTTCATTCAAATCCATTTGAAATTATAACGGCTTAATAATATGTCAAAATACTGATATACTTTGAGTTGTTGTTGATATTTTTTGATGTATGCTGAAATGTTTTTATCCGGTTGACTTATTATTCATATATTCCCATTTTCACTAGTGACACATCACCTTCCCCGTGCACCCTATCTCGGGTGCGCCACCCCACGGGTCCATGCGAGGTCCACACATCACCTTCCCCGTGCACCCTATCTCGGGTGCGCCACCCCACGTGTCCATGCGAGGTCCACGCATCGCCTTCCCCGTGCAGTCCACCTCGGGTGCTCCACCCACTGGTCCATGCGGGGTCCATGCGAGGTCCACGCATCGCCTTCACCACGCAACCCATGCCGGGTGCGCCACCCCACGGGCCCATGCGAGGTCCACACATCGCCTTCTTCGCGCAGTCTATCTCGGGTGCGCCACCCTACGGGTCCATGCGAGGTCCACGCATCGCCTTCCCCGTGCAGTCCATCTTGGGTGCGCCCCCCACTGGTCCATGCGGGGTCCATGCGGGGTCCACGCATCGCCTTCACCATGCAACCCATGCCGGGTGCGCCACACCACGGGTCCATGCGAGGTCCACGCATCGCCTTCTCCGCGCAGTCTATCTCGGGTGTGCCACCCTACGGGTCCATGCGGGGCCCATGCTGGGTCCATGCGAGGTCCACGCATCGCCTTCACCACGCACCCCATCTTGGGTGCGCCACTCCCGGGTCCATGCGAGGTCCATGCGAGGTCCACGCATCGCCTCCCCCGTGCAGTCCATCTCGAGTGCTCCACCCATGGGTCCATGCGGGGTCCACGCGGGGTCCACGCGAGGTCCATATATGGTCCGTACGGTTGGGCGCCTATCGGAGGTTTGGTCCGTGCTGGTCCAACCTGGGTCCGAGCGATCATGTTTGGTCCAGGGTCGGTCCGGGGTCGGTCCAGGGTCGGCCCGGGGTCGGTCCAGGGTCGGTCCATGCACCACATGCTGCCTTAAAGCATGGCCATACGGGTCCATGCGAGGTCCCCCACGCCAGCGGCGAGGAATCCGTGGTGAGATTTCGATGGACACATGGACCCCACATGGACCGACGAAACACCGCATGGACCCATGGTGAAATGTCGCATGGACCGAGAAATCAGTGGTACCAAGTGTGGGACCCACCCCGGACCGATAGGAACTTTTGGACCAATCTAGTGGTAAAAGCCCGAAGGCTTCATCGACGGGTCCATGTGATCCATTTTTCACGGGTCCATTTGGGGTCCATGTGGTCCATACGGGTCCATATGGGGTCCATGAGGGGTCCCTATTGGTCCCGGGACCGCATGGACCCGGCCTTATTTGGTAGGGTAAAGATGGGTGGAGGGGGCTTCGTGAGCACCCGGGAGGGTCCGTTTGGGCTAAGGGGGGTAGGGTTAGGGGCGTTGGCATCCAGCGTATCATCAGCTGTCATACAGGATAGGGTCTGGTGAGGGAGGCAAGGAGCTTGTCAGATGATGCATTGCACAGCCTTGTAGTGCAGGCTCTCAGGAGCATTTTGGTATAAGGATGGGTGGAAGGGGCTTCGTGAGCACCCGGGAGGGTCCATTTGGGCTATGGGGGGTAGGGTTAGGGGCATTGGCATCCGGCGTATCATCAGCTGTCATACAGGATAGGGTCTGGTGAGGGAGGCAAGGAGCTTGTCAGATGATGCATTGCACAGCCTTGTAGTGCAGGCTCTTAGGAGCATTTTGGTATATGGATGGGTGGAAGGGGCTTCGTGAGCACCCGGGAGGGTCCATTTGGGCTATGGGGGGTAGGGTTAGGGGCATTGGCATCCAGCGTATCATCAGCTGTCATACAGGATAGGGTCTGGTGAGGGAGGCAAGGAGCTTGTCAGATGATGCATTGCACAGCCTTGTAGTGCAGGCTCTTAGGAGCATTTTGGTATAAGGATGGGTGGAGGGGGCTTCGTGAGCACCCGGGAGGGTCCATTTGGGCTATGGGGGGTAGGGTTAGGGGCATTGGCATCCAGCGTATCATCAGCTGTCATACAGGATAGGGTATGGTGAGTGAGGCAAGGTGCTTGTCAGATGATGCATTGCACAGCCTTGTAGTGCAGGCTCTTAGGAGCATTTTGGTATATGGATGGGTGGAAGGGGCTTCGTGAGCACCCGGGAGGGTCCATTTGGGCTATGGGGGGTAGGGTTAGGGGCATTGGCATCCAGCGTATCATCAGCTGTCATACAGGATAGGGTCTGGTGAGGGAGGCAAGGAGCTTGTCAGATGATGCATTGCACAGCCTTGTAGTGCAGGCTCTTAGGAGCATTTTGGTATAAGGATGGGTGGAAGGGGCTTCGTGTGCACCCGGGAGGGTCCATTTGGGCTATGGGGGGTAGGGTTAGGGGCATTGGCATCCAGCGTATCATCAGCTGTCATACAGGATAGGGTCTGGTGAGGGAGGCAAGGAGCTTGTCGGATGATGCATTGCACAGCCTTGTAGTGCAGGCTCTTAGGAGCATTTTGGTATAAGGATGGGTGGAAGGGGCTTCGTGAGCACCCGGGAGGGTCCGTTCCGTTTGGGCTAAGGGGGGTGTAGGGTTAGGGGCATTGGCATCCAGCGTATCATCAGCTGTCATACAGGATAAGGTCTGGTGAGGGAGGCAAGGAGATTGGCCCATGATGCATTGCACAGCCTTGTAGTGCAGGCTCTTAGGAGCATTTTGGTATAAGGATGGGTGGAGGGGGCTTCGTGAGCACCCGGGAGGGTCCATTTGGGCTATGGGGGGTAGGGTTAGGGGCATTGGCATCCAGCGTATCATCAGCTGTCATACAGGATAGGGTCTGGTGAGGGAGGCAAGGAGCTTGTCAGATGATGCATTGCACAGCCTTGTAGTGCAGGCTCTTAGGAGCATTTTGGTATAAGGATGGGTGGAGGGGGCTTCGTGAGCACCCGGGAGGGTCCGTTTGGGCTAAGGGGGTAGGGTTAGGGGCATTGGCATCCAGCGTATCATCAGCTGTCATACAGGATAGGGTATGGTGAGTGAGGCAAGGAGCTTGTCAGATGATGCATTGCACAGCCTTCTAGTGCAGGCTCTTAGGAGCATTTTGGTATAAGGATGGGTGGAAGGGGCTTCGTGAGCACCCGGGAGGGTCCGTTTGGGCTAAGGGGGGTAGGGTTAGGGGCATTGGCATCCAGTGTATCATCAGCTGTCATACAGGATAGGGTCTGGTGAGGGAGGCAAGCGACCATAAAAGTAGTGGGATGGTTGTGGGTTTAGGTAGGCTTACCAATGCCTATGCCTTCCTAGAATAATTGTAGAACGGCATGTTGTCTGAGCACCAAAGAAGAAAATTGGTGGCCTTAGCAAGTCCGGCCTTCGGATTGTCACTCCGGCTTTCCAAAAGGTCATCGCTGGCCACCTCCTCCAACGGCAATTTCGTGCCATCCGCAAATTCTCCACTGACGTTGTAGTTCAAGAAATGCTATGGAGATTCAACAACCAAACCCCCCAATAGGCTTACATCCAGGTAGAGGTAGGTGGATATAAATCCAAGACCTGAAACGTAGCGCTAAGATTTTACACGTAGGTCAGAATATACCCAAAAATACATAGATACTAGACCTTAAACGTAGGTCCCCGAAAATAATAGTAAACCCATAACCGTGAGCATAGGTCATAGACCATAATCGTAGGTCCTACACACTCAACGTAGGTCCTAAACCTAAAAGAGAGGTCCAACGCCTGACACGAGCCTTAGACACGTAGGTCCTAGACGGTGAAAGTCAGTTCCAGACCTTATACCGAGGTCCTGCACCTAAAACATAGGTCCTAGACAACGGATATAAGCCCTAGACATTAAACGTAGGTCCTAGATACTACACGTCAGTCCAACCCATACTTTGCACTTGAGCATATAGGCAACAATATTTTACCTTGAACTTATTGCTGGTGGTTTGTGTTTGTTTCAACGAGTTTTCTCGTTTCGACTTTAATCGCTTTGAAACCACTTCATTCAAATCGACACTGCAAAGCACACATACTGAACGGCATGAGCTCGGCAAGCAAAAGCCAGCCCACCATCATCCCAATGCATGTGAGAAGCAAATCAAGACCAGGGCGGGGCCGTGACAAGATACCACAAACACATACATATTCCCAACCCAAATGCAAAGCAGCATGGAAAGATGATACGATGTGACCGATCGTCGCCAAACAATTGTTGGTCTCTGGGTTACGGAGTAAGCGGACCCTGCTGGCAAAGCACACATACGCACACGAACCGATAGGCCAACAATTAATGTGAGGATCTCCCTTCCGACATAAACGGTTTTGAATATGTCTCCAAGGACCTGACATGTTTAGTTACTATGCTACTATGAACCCATGCACCGCGTGTAGCAATGTGTGTTCAAGCACTCAATCCTAGTGCGCCTTTACAACGAATGTTATACTCCCATTCCAGATGTAACACCCCAACGCAATAAACAAGTTATTAAAAGGGTTGCGCTCCCAATAGTCCCAATAGTCCAGATACTAGGTCTTTTGACCCAAGGTGGGTCCAAGGGCTTGGTGGTAGGTCCATGGACTCAGGGTGGGTCCAAAAGTCCATCCTTCCGGGAATGCTCGGTAACTGCAACGCAATGGTGCTTCAGTGCACTCACAAAGACCACCTAACTAGAGCATTTAAAGACGGGGGGATAGGTGGTAGGTCCATGGACCTAGGGTGGGTACAAGGGCTTGGTGGTAGGTCCATGGACTCAGGGTGGGTCCAAAAGTCGATGCTTCCGGCAATGCTCAGTAATTGCAACGCAATGGTGCTTCAGTGCACTCACAAAGACCACCTAACTAGAGCATTTAAAGACGGGGGGGTAGGTGGTAGGTCCATGGACCCAGGGTGGGTACAAGGGCTTGGTGTTAGGTCCATGGACCCAGGGTGGGTCCAAAAGTCGATGCTTCCGGCAATGCTCAGTAATTGCAACGCAATGGTGCTTCAGTGCACTCACAAGACCACCTTACTACAGCATTTAAAGACGGGGTGGTAGGTGGTGGGTCCATGGACCCAGGGTGGGTACAAGGGCTTGGTGGTAGGTCCATGGACCCAGGGTGGGTCCCAGGGCTTGGTGGTAGGTCCATGGACCCAGGGTGGGTACCATAGTCGATCCTTCCTGTAAGCTCATTAGTTGCAAGGCCTCACAAAAAAGGTTACACTCGTTCCTAATCAAATAAAATAGACAAACAAGGGTCTTTTCTTGTGCGCACATATCAATCCCGCGCGGCTTGCGTCGCTTTGATCCGGAATTAGAAACCCTTTTCCTTTTGGTTGGTGTATCCGCATCAACCTCTTCTTGTTCTTCATCCTCCAGCTCTCCTTCCCCCTCCTCTACACCTTCTTCCTCATTTTCATCAAACTCTTCCTCCTCATCCACCTCTTCACCCTCCTCATCCTCCTCTCCAGTGCCTGAGTCCTTGTCCGGAACGCTGAAACCAGGTAACGATTATTAACGTTTTACAGCCCCTTTAAAAGAAACAAAGTCGGCAACTAATTGGGAAATACAAAGTCGGAAAGCCACCTGGCCTCCAAGTCTTCCTGCTCCTCTTCATGACTCCTCAACTCGCATGCCAAACAAAAATAATCCTCTTGCGCTTTCAAAGCCACTCCCTTTGTAAACCCAGGGTTACCACAAGTAGCGTGCATTGCTTGATCACAGCCGTCGCAAAAGTAGATCTGATTATTTGCACGTTCTTTCTTCCCACATACATTGCAAGCGCACGCGGGATCTTCCATGTCCTTAACCGTCCAGATACGCGGACCGTCCCCTCCAAACAAGGTGCTCAACGTCATAATTGTACCACAAAACAGTTGGTGTTTTCTAGTTTCTAGCTTTTTGGTTTACCAATTCACGCTTAATATATCCGCATCCAACACAATTTATACTCAAAATGTGTAAAACCTAGATAAAACCTAGATAGACAACGGTCGCAAACAAACAAGTCTTACTTTACTTATCGTAGATAACAAGGTTCAAGTACCGCACAGTAGGTGGGGTACTACGGTCTACTGTACTATCATTGTGCCATGATGTGACACACCGTCCCACATGACGTCTTCAGAGTGTCTTTGAATTTCTTGGAGTTGTCTTTGATTCTGATATGACACCACTGTTAAAGGTGTCATGCTGTCTTCGCCCTGTCTTCGAAGGCCTTATATATATATATATATATATATATATATTTTTAATGTATTTTATATTGCTTTTTAAATAATTTTTAATCCTTTTCTAAAAAACATATTTATATTTTAAAAAGAGTTTTCAAATGCTATATCAAAATACTTTTTATTTATTTCAATTCCTATATAATTCCTATTCAAATTTTTTGACACAATTCCTGAAGTGCCGATACCACAACAAGGATCAATGACTAAATCATTTTCATTAGAATATGTTTTTATTAACCATTCAAATAAATTATATGGTTTTGCACAAGGATGTTTGCTTTTATAATTTCCATTAGAAAACTTTATTACACTTCTAGGAAATCTTTTACCATCTAAACATATAGTAGGTGTCCTATCCGTGTAATGAGTATATAATTCTGTTCTAGGTCCTTGCCCTTGTCTAATATATGGCTTATTACCTTCAATTTTTATTGGATTATAAGTTGGCAAGCGTTTATAAAATACATATATCATTTCGTGTGATCTTAAAGGCATTTGATTAGCATGGTAAAATCCTAAGGACATAGTTTTTTCATAGACTAAATCGTATCTAAACCATTTTTTATTACTTTCAATAATATTATGTCCATATTTTGTAGTTGTGGTAAATATAAAAACACAATTCTTTTTTATTCTTTTCAATTGTGACCATAATTGATTCAAATCAATAACATCTTTATCCCACGAACAATTTGTTTGATTATATGGCAAGTCACATATAAATAAATCTGCTGAATTACTTTTAATTGTTGGCAAAATTGTAAAACAATCATTATTATATATTTCATACATATTTTTACTTTTATTTTTTTGTGAGTTTCAAAACAATTCAAAAATAGGTTATACTTTATATTAATGGAAAACATTAGTGAATCATTTCCAAAGTATACTAAAGTTACATCAAAGAATGGAAAAGTGTATTATAAAAAACCTCTAGACACAAATAGAAGAGACAAAAACAAATATTACGAAAATCATAAAATAAAGTTGCAAAAACAAATGACTATACAAAGAATTATAGAAAATAAAAATATATCTGTAAATACTTTAAAAAAACATAATATAGACAGAATTGAAATAATACATATATTTTCTAATAAGATAAAAGAGTTTCCTGAAAACTTTGACAAACTTCTTGATATTCAAAATAAATTTATTAAAAAATCAAAAGTAACAAATACCACTTAGAGATTACGTTACATTATAAGTATGATAAAAATATTCTATAATAATATGCCACCTAAAAAGAAGAAAGATGAAAAAGATAAAGGCAAAGCACCTATGACACAATCAAAGAAAACAAATTAAAAAAAGATAAGAAATTATAGGGCCGGAAATTTTCGTGCATCAAGTTCTAGACAATTGACTCAAGAACAATGGAATAATTTAACAAAATTTGAAAAAGAAAAAAATAATGATGATTTTACTAAAAAAAGATAAAAGGGAAACACTACAAGATTTAATTGAAAAATATGAAAATGATAATGACAAAAAGAAAAATGAACCGGAATTGATTTCTAGGCAAGAATATGAAGAACAATTTACAAATAAAAATGTGACAAAAGAATATGTCGATAAAGGTGGAAATTCCGGAATAAGTATGAAAATAAATTTCAATCGTTTTTTGGGAAAGCCTTTAGAGTATTGGATGAAATTAATGAACAAAAAAATGGATCAAAATTCTGAAGATGTTAAACACTTTCAATTTGGCATATCATTTCAAAATGGTGAATCCGATTTTATGAGTGCAAAAGATGAAACTGATTTTTATGATAAATTAGATGGAATGATTCAAAGCGGAGATGATAGAGGTCGTGCAAATTCTATTACAATTTCATTACTAAATTTCAAAAAAAATAAATGGAAAAGGTGCTCCTTTACCTATGCCAAAAACGGTACAAGAATTAAAATCCAAAAAAAGTGTGATTACCATTCAAGATGAACAATGTTTTGCTAAATCTTGCCTTGTAATGTATTATAAAGAAAATGCATCTTCAACCATTTATCAAAATGTTTACAAAGATAAAAGAAATAGATTAACCAAAGAAGCCATAGAATTAATGAAAGAATTAGAATTTAATCCTGAAGACGGTATAGGATTTGATGACATTAATTTATTTGAGGAAAAGTTTGATAGAAATATAATTATTCACGGAATGACTGATTTGGGCTGTACAATAATGTACCCACCTTCAAAAGAAGGGTTACCAAAAAGGGCTGAATGGAATTTTGTTTATTATCATCTTAACTCAAGTTTTGGTCACTTTGAACCCATAATAAAAATTGATGCTTTTTATGGAAAACTTTACAAACGAAAATGCTATAAATGTCGTAGCAAATTATATGATTTTTCAAAAACGAAAACAAAACAATATATTGATTGGAAACAAGCTATATATTGTCAAGAATGTAATATAAAATTTCCAAACAAAAATTGTTATGATTTACATAAGAAAAACACAGCTTGTAAATACTTTCATAAATGCAAAGGTGAATGTAAGCAAATATATGATACAAGAAAATAGCAACATATTTGTGGACACGAATATTGTCCAAATTGTAAGTTATATTGTGATATAAGAAACCATATTTGTTATATTACAAAGAAAAAACCAAAAGAAATAATAGAAGAAGAAAAAATAGGATTTTTTTTGATTTTGAAGCATATAATGAAACAAAGCACGAAGTTAATTTAAGTATTACACAATATTCAAATGGAGAATCATTTGTTCATTACAACATTGAAGAAGCTTGCAAATTTCTTTTTTCTAATCAACACAAAGACTTTACTTTTATTGCACACAATGGTTCAAAATATGCTTATGTATTGATTGTTGAATACATAATGACAACAATGAATGAAATACCGGAAATTGTGCAAAATGGTGGCAAAATAATGTATTTGAAATATCAAAATGTTACATTGATGGACAGCTATTTACATCTAACAAATCCTCTTAGCAAATTTTCAAAAATATTTTCTTTGAAAGGAGAGAAAAAGGGCTATTTTCCTCACAAATTCAATACACCTGAAAATAAAGAATATATAGGTCCACTTCCCGATAAACATTATTATGGTTTTAATCAAATGAATTTTAATTACGATAACGGTTTTATTCAGTTGGAAACATTTAATATATTACCTTGGGGACACAAAGATATTGTTAGTGACAATAAATAAGGTTTATTATATTAAACAATGAGTAAATCAATTTCTGAAAATGAAATACAAAAGTTTTATTTTGATCCTGAAATAGGATTGAGTGGTGTATCATCATTTACAACTAAATTAAAATCTCGTGGGTATAAAGTTACCGAAAAGCAAGTCAAAGAAGCTATTGAAGCCACTGAGCTTAATCAAACATTTTGTCAAAAAAAGAAATTGAATAGAAAAGAATTGTTTCCTATTTATGGTAAAGACCCTAATAAAAAATTATATTCAAGCTGATTTAGCATTTAAACCAAATGTTAAAAGACAAAATAGAGGATTTTCTGTAATTTTAACGGCTATTAATGTAAACACAAGAACGGCTTATGCATATGCACTCAAATCAAAAACGGTCAAAGATAAAAATAATAAAAACATTGAAAGTGCTGAGGGAATTATACCGGTTTTTAAAAAATTAATAAAAGATTCAAAAATGAATGTATTGACAACGGACAACGGTTCTGAGTTTACGAACAAAGCTATGAAAAAGTTATTAAAAGACAATGATATTGAACACTATTTAAATGAGCCTGATGACCATTCAACTATGGGTATGATTGAAAGATTCAATAAAACATTGAAAATAAAATTAGAAGCGAACTCTGCAAGTAAAGATAGCGTAAATTGGGTTGATTATTTAGACTCTATTGTTAAAAATTATAATAGCACACAAAATGTTGGAAATATTAATAGGTCCGCGCCTGATAATATGTCATATACAAAAATAATTAGAAATATTTTATTAAAAAGAAATAAATTGACCGAACCTCTTGGAAAAGTAGGTATAAAACCTGGAGATAAAGTAAGAATTAAAACTAAAACTAAAACATTTGATAAAGAGTCTCAAAAATGGTCTACAAAGATATATAAAGTAAAATCGATAAAAGGATTAAGTTATGTTATTGAGGATGGTAATGAGACTTTAGCTAGACGATATAAACCAAGGGAATTATTAGAAGTTAAAGGAAATGTTTCTAACAAAAAGACTAATGAGCCCACGGTAAAAGAATTAGTAGTTAAACAAAATAAAAAAGAAAGAACTTTGAAGAAAGAAGGAGTTTCATCTTCCAATAGAATTTCTAAAAGAACACGAAGTTAAAATAAAAATAATAAAGATAATGAAACAGAAATTGATTTACGATATTTTTTTAAATTAGATTATATATATAATTATGGTAAGAGCAAATCAAACACAAGCTCAACGAAGACTTAATAATAGAATTTATTGTGGGTACAAGGACCCTGCACCATCAGGTCGTCCGCTTGGAAATCAAATTCAATGCAAAGCTAGTGGTCAATTAAGACGTTTTGGAAGAATTTTAAGAGCACCTCATCCAGCCGATAGGCAACAAAATAGACGAAGACGATAATTTTATATAATATAATATAATATATATAATATGCGAAAGATTTTGACTGATGATCTTGTAAAACAATATTGTTTAAATGAATCAGGCTTTAAAAATGCTGCCTCAAACAAATCAATTTTTAAAGGGTATTCTAATTTAGCATCAAAAAATTGTTCAATGACTGCACCTTCTCAGAACTCTGTGGACTTTCATAATTCAATTTCACAAACTTCATTTATAAATCCATCTGATTTGATTCAAAATTTAAAACGAAATGATGTTAATGTTTTTGTTCCGGAAAATTATACGAGAGCGGACAATTTACAAAGGTTTGCAGATTTAAGTGAATCTGATGTAGAAACTCCAATAAGAACTCCTGAATCTGAATTTCAAGAAGAAGAAGACTTTTTACAAAGTTTGGAAAAAGGAACTCCAATAAATCAAGAAGAATCTGGACCATCAAAAAGAATGAAAATAAATCCTTTTTAAGACAAGCATTATTTAATTCAGGTCAAAAGGATAGAACACCTTCGGCTGACGATGATAATGATGATGACGATGATACGAGTGATGTTCAATATATGGGTTTGGAAATGAGTCCTATTTCCACGAGAGCACAACGTGCAACTAGAGGTAATCAATTATAAATAATAATATATCATAATATATAAATGCCTCGTGCGGAATGGAACGAAACATTAAAAAAATGTGCAAAAGAATATCATTCTAAAAAAGGTACACAGCCTAGAAAAAAATATTCAAAGAAATCAAGCAAAAAAAATCTATGAAACAAAGTCCACAGCCTCAAGTAATTTCAAAACCTCTTGTAAATCGTCCAATAAATCAAAGAGGTGCTCGCTTTCCTTTTGGTCTTGTAATATAAATTTGTGTATTCATAAAAAAGACTCTTTTATTTTCAAAAGCCTTTTTTATAATGAGCGAGTAAATGTTTGTATATACTTTGATAATATATATTTTACTTATTGTAAATTTATTGTACATTTCTTAAAAGACTCTTTTATTTTCAAAAGACTTTTTTATAATGAGTGAATGATGGTATATATATATTCATATATTATATTTTTACTTATTGTAAATTTATTGTACATTTCTTAAAAGACTCTTTTATTTTCAAAAGACTTTTTTATAATGAGTGAATGTTGGTATATATTTGTATAACATATTTTTACTTATTGTAAATTTATTGTATAACATATTTTTACTTATTGTAAATTTATTGTATAACATATTTTTACTTATTGTAAATTTATTGTACATTTCTTAAAAGACTCTTTTTATTTTCAAAAGACATTTTTATAATGAGTGAATGTTTGTATGTTGTAAATATTTTTATAACAAAAATTTTCCACTTAAAGAGTAAGACTTCATAAGGTAGAACAATGACTACTATTACTACTAATGATTATTTACTTATGTTATTACCATTAGTTCAACATAGAGAAAAAATGAAAGAAGTATTACAAGAACTTTTGGTAAAAGAAAATAAAAGTAAAGAAGTAGTAAAAGCAAATGATTACTTTGATGACATTAACTTAAAACATCAATTTCAAATGAAAAAAGTCTTAAAAGAACTTTTAAGAGAAGTAGAAAAAGTAAATACTATTATTTGGGATGATTGGGAAAAAGACACTATTTTCTTCATGAACCACCAACTTGAAATGAAAAAAGTATTTAATGAAATGAAAGAAGTATTACAAGAACTTTTGGTAAAAGAAAAGAAAAGTAAAGAAGTAGTAAAAGCAAAAACTACTACTTGGAATGATCTTCGATTTGATGTCCAAGAACATATATATAAATCAAAATATAAACTTGAAATGAATGATGTATTTAATGAATTAAAAGGATTAGACATATTTCCATTTAAGGTAAAAAAGCATTGGAAATTTGATTTCACTTGCCATAAAGGAGAAAAACCAATGATTCTTTGTGATTACCACGAATCTTTTCATAGATTGTTACGTGGACATTATTGGCAACAAGGAGATTATGAACACAATGTGGATGATACAAGTGTGCTCCATTATATTGGTGCCAAAATGCATTTGCTCCAAAGATTGTGCTATATGAATAACATAAAGCCACATAAAACAAGAATAGGTACAATTCAATTACTTATGCGACTTTGATTAAATAACTTAAGAACAATTTATAATATATATATGTAATAATATACATCATTTATATAATTTATTTAAGAACTTATTTAAATTTATTTTAGAACTTATTTAAATCTTATTTTGTTACACATTTATTTACGTAATTTATTTATCATTTATTACGTAATTATTTATTGTATATTTATTGTATATTTCCTTGTCATTTTACTTGTCATTTTCTTGTCATTTTCTTGTCATTTTCCTTGTCATTTCTTGTCATTTTTCTTGTCATTTACTTGTCATTTCCTTGTATGACTTATGACATATATGACATAGGGTTATGACATATGTCATAGGGTTTTATAGGGTTTTTATAGTGATAAAAAAGCGTACCCTATAGTCGGACACTTACTACTTATACTTGATATATGAGTGCTTGGGCATCATTTTTAGGTGTCAAAGAATTTATCTTGAACGTGGTTTGGGCGGTATACTCGATTTGGGCATGTGGGGAGATGGTGGAACTAGTGGGGGTAGCATCGCTTGAAATTAAATAAAATGCCCAGTCCTATCACAAGGACCGGAAAGGTCGGAGCTTCGTTCACTCATCAAATGGCTTTAGAATGCGTGCAGCGCCCAAACCTAACATATTTGGGACCTGTTTATGATATATATCATGAGCGCTTCCTTGGAAACTCATACTATGCCCACAAATATAGCTCACTAAGTCCACACATAGAAGAAATATGAGAATTCCTGAAAATCGATGATAAAAAACTCTTTAACTTTGCCAATGCATACAAGTCATATCAGCCCGTCTTTCAGTTATGTAAAGCGTTCAAAAATTCATTATGTATATCTGGAATAAGACTTTTACGTGCAGGATGGAAATTCTAGTATATCCTCACTCGTATTTGCACATCAAGGGCAGATTCCCTTCCTAGAAATAAGGTGTGAAATTTAGCAAAAAGATAGGGTTTCAACCCCAAACCCAAACTTCAAGGTGTATATATGAACCAATATGTATCGAAAACGTGCACAATCTTTTGCGCATGATTGGATATTATGTTAGGGTTCAAATTGGTAGGTTGACAAGCTTGTCAGACGCCAAATTCGTTTGGATAAAAATTATGAAAAGATAAGAGGTATTTATCACCGTCCTTCAAGAGTTGCAACCCAAAAATGGTAGGGTGCCTTGTACAAATGCATTGGATATATGCATTATATGACGATATAAGGCACGTGGCGCATATTGGCACTACGTTTAGGTCCTAATGGCTACTGCCCGACACTCCTTGTGATAGGACTGGAATCTCGTTCAGTCCTATCACAAGGACCGGACGCGCGGGAATTTTTTTAACCATCCTCTTGATGCTCCTAGTGCCTATCCTCTGGATTCTAGTCTCATTGGGACCTAAACTGGGTACCCCTTTGCCCGCTTGCCTAAACAATGTCGCAATTTCATGCTACGTATCAACATTAAGCATGGGTAGCGTTAAAAATTACTAAATTCCAACCACACCACAGTGATATTTTCGGATTTTGTATACCCAGGCAACTTCAACCGATATTTTGAGGGCGAAGATGACCTCCGATCATTTTTCTGACAAGACACTGCAGAAAGAGCAGCTCGCGAACTTGACAACACGGGCCTCCAAATTTTCGCGGACCTTCGTGGAGGTAGCTAGCGTGAGAAACATCTCGGTCCTTGTGGTAGGACTGGCCTTTTTATTTAATTTGAATTAATTTTACCCCCACCTCTTCAGCCCTCACAAGTGCATACCCGTATCGAGTATATCACCCGGCACATGTTTTTAATAAATATTTGAGCACCCAAGGATGATCTTTAAGCACTCAAACATCAACTACATCGAAAAATCGTGGCGGCTAGCCCTCTTTTACTTCGGTCATTGTGGTAGGACTGGAGCGTCGGGCAGTAGCCACTAAGGGTACTGCGATACGGAAGATAGGGTCTCCGACCGTCAAGAGAACGCCCCAAAAAATTCCCGAAGCTCCGGTCCTTGTGATAGGACCGGACGCGATTTCCGGTCCTATGACAAGGACCGTCGGGCAGTAGCCATTCGCATCTCTGCTTCACTAAGATCCATATCTGAAAAATCTAGCTGCTGATGGGTGACATTTATGAAACGACCGATATCGTGAATGCTTGCAGACACGCTTGCGGATGCGCCTGCGCTTGCGGATGTGCCTGCACCTGAAACGTCGTTTTGTGCGGATCTTTGTTCAAAAGCCACTTGCTTCAGATCTTCAAGGGAATGATTTGGGTAATTCATGAACCGGAGGTGAGTGCAGGTCCGGAGTCTGACTGTCCCACCGAGAACGAGCCCAGGAGTGTCGTGCCTGCTGTATAGGCGTCATGTGGTGTCTGCATAGGCGGCTGCTGAGGTGGCTGTTGGGGCGGGCGCCGAGGCGGCTGCTGAGGCGGCTGCTGAGGCGGCTGCTGTGGTGCCTGCTGCGGGGGGGTGGAGTCAGGGTCAGCTTGTGGTGTATGTCGGGAGCTGAGAGTAGGTTGCAGGGTCTGGCCGTGATTGTGGCTGGCCGGTGAGTCAGTGGGGGCTGGCTCGATCTGCAAGGCGTGGTAGGGGTTGGGTGTATGAAACACCATCAGGGAGTCACGTGCGGCAGGCGGTGCCCACTGTTGCGAGGCTGGGGAGTCCCTGAGGGCGGGGTACTCCTCCTCGTCACTCCAGTCTGAGGGAGGATGGAGGCTGGAATAGGCAGCTGCTGCATCTGTGGGTTGCTGCTGCTGGGGTTGCTGGGTGTCCCGGTGGTCAGCAGGCAGAGGCTGCTGAGTGGCTGGGTCCTGCTGATGTGCCTGGTGTGGAACAACCGTAGGTGTTGCCTGAGCCGACTGAGGGGAGGCCTGTGGCTGGCGCGCTTGTCCAGGCTGTGCGGTAGCCGGCTGTGTGGTTGCAGGCGGTGCCGTACCGGGGCGTGTGTTTTCCAGTGCCGCCATCTGTGCCATGATGTGACCCAACTCTTGCTGGAACACCTCCAGTGTCACACCTGGGATCTGTGTAGCCTGTCCCGGAGGTGCCTGTACTACCGTGGCGCGGTGCGGGTCGCCTGAGGTGGGGGTGCAGCCGGTGGGGGTGCAGTTGGAGGTGCTGTGTGCTGCGGGGAGGGCGGTGGAGGTTGCCTCGGGGGAGGTGGTGCAGAGGAGGTGCCGCCGAAACTGACCCGGTTCCTGCCAGCATAGTGCATTGCTGGCTTGTGGTGCTTGACCCATATGTCAGCCTTCTGGGCTATGGTGGCAGGACAAGCCGACCTGCCAAGTGAGTGGTGGATTGTGGTGCCGTGCATGTAGAAGCAGCACCTACAGGGGACCATCTTGGAGGTCTCTGTGGAGGCCGGGGTCCAAAAGAAACCATCCCAAGTGCCCTGCAAGACCGTGTCAGTGTTGGTCTTTCCCTTTCCGGCGTGGCGGGTCAGAGACTCATCCAGGAGCCTCTGCTCGTGTGCCATGTACTCAGTAGTAAGGCACCGACTATAGGGCACACTTTTTTATCACTATAAAAACCCTATAAAACCCTATGACATATGTCATAACCCTATGTCATATATGTCATAAGTCATACAAGAAAATGACAAGAAAATGACAAGTAAAATGACAAGGAAATATACAATAAATATACAATAAATATACAATAAATAATTACGTAATAAATGATAAATAAATTACGTAAATAAATGTGTAACAAAATAAGATTTAAATAAGTTCTAAAATAAATTTGAATAAGTTCTTAAATAAATTATATAAATGATGTATATTACGTTACATATATATATTATAAATTGTTCTTAAGTTATTTTATGATCATTTACATATTATAAAAAGCCTTTTCAAAGTAAAAGAGTCTTTTAAGAAATGTACAATAAATTTATATAAGTAAAAATATATCATTCAAACAATACAAACATTCACTCATTATAAAAAAAGTCTTTTGAAAATAAAAGAGTCTTTTGAGAAATGTACAATAAATTTACAATAAGTAAAAATATGTTATACAATATACAAATACATATTACAATACACATCATACAATAAAAGTCTTTTCAAAATAAAAGAGTATTTTAAGAAATGTACAATAAATTTACAATAAGTAAAAATATGTTATACAAGTACAGATAAAAAGTCTTTTCAAAATAAAAGAGTCTTTCACTAAATATACAATAAGTTAACAAACACATACAAGGTTTTTTCTGCTTTTTTGTCCCCCTGAAAAAACCGAAGAAATTACGGGTTTGGAGAATGAGGAGTCAATTTCAAGAAAAATCTAATAACATCGGTTGAAAATTTTTGAAACAACGAAGAAATTCTAAGCTCCAAATTATTCTCTCCAAGTAAATTTGAAGATGCAACTAATGTATCTCGGTTAGCTGCTGTTGTAAAGAAACCTAAACCTTCACAAATCAAAACATAGTTGTCTGCAATTTTATCATTCACATCTGTATCAGCGTGTTGAATTTTGAAATTAGCTTGTTGAGTACCTGTTTCATTACCTGCTAATTCAATTAAACCCATTACACCAAAAGTATTTGAAGGGAATTCCAATATTCGAGTACCTTGACCAGCTATAGGTTGTATTCTAGGAAAATTAGACATATCAAGATTTTCATATTGTAAAGTTTTTGTTGTTAACTTATTGCAATCTAAATCATTGCAACCTATTATATCACCTTTCATATTGATTCTAAAAAACTGGTTGTCAGTCCGATCAGGTTTCTTTTTCATTTGTATCAAATATATAGTTGCAGCATTTGAAAGGTCAATTTCACCGGTATTCACATCTATACATGTTGTATCATTTTCTCTTGACCCTCCTAGATACAAAATGTCTTGAGAACCTAATTTTGCAACTAATTCTGTTTTACCAATTATTTCTGCAGCACCATTTACTAACAAACCCGAAGTTGTATTTACTTGCAGTTCACTGCCTGTAACAATTATAAGACTATCATCAGTTCCATCCTTCATTTCAATCTGTGCAGTTCCATTATTTAAAACATTTTTCAAATATCGGAAGTTTATAATTGAAGTATTCAAAACATCTCTGCCGTATAGATTGTTTACGTATACGTCACCAACTGTCCTTTCTATATCATTACCACCGGGTAGGTTTTGCCACTTAGTAGCCCACCCAGTTGGAGCATTTCCATTTACCGTATTACATTGTATATTTTTACAAACAATATCGTTTCCAAAAGAAGACATATAATACATATTAAATTACAATTTAAAATCAGGTTTAATCCAAACCAATAATCCTGAACCCGGAGTTGTTATAACTTTACTTTCCATACAAACACCGATAATTCCAACATTATTTGTAGTAATTTGTGAAGAATTGACTGAACCTCCCGGTGCACAACCTAACATTTGTCCTTTGACATAACTTCCATCAATAGCTTTACAAGTTGTGAAGCCTTTTGTGCAAATGAATGCACTACTACCCGTTGTTGAATTTTGAACATCGACACCAATTGTAGGAGTCTACACCTTGACTTCTTCTCTTCTTTACGGTTTCGGACTTATACTATTCTACACTTATTAAACGACCGCACGAGGTATGCTTACGGTTGGTCAACTACAAGACTTCGGTTTCGTAAATCTTAATAGCTATGCTTTTGCTTTCAAGTGTATGCTTTCAATACACAATATACAGCGGATACGGCTCTTACTTTTTATGTTACAATTCTCAGTTCAGTTCATCTCTCCGAAACGGGTTACTCTTAGAGTTCTTATACATTCAGGAACTCTTTCCATAACTCAACTGTACTGAGTACTCCGTGGGTGCGCCTCTATCGCTCGCGGGAAGGGCCATCTGCCTGTCGCTGTGAAAGACTTCCAGCACCCGAAGGGGCCCAAGGCGCTTCTTAAGCAATTTCTTGTGCAACCCGCGGTCGCCCGGCTGGGTGAGGTGCGTGGCATCCACCCAAACCTCATCGCCTACTGCGTAACTCCTGGACCTGTGACGCGCGTCGTACTGGGCGATCTGTTGCTGCTGAGCTAAGAGCAGCTTCTCCCTAGCGAGCTGCAACTGGCGAACAAACTGGCGGGCTGTCTCGTGGGCTGTACCCTTTTTTACTGCTGCGCCCCTCCCCCCCTTAGCTCGGCCTCTCCGTGATGCAAGTGCTGCCTCCACGAAGAAGTCCACTGAGAGGCCGGAGCGTGACCATACGTCAGTTCAAAAGGGGTGAATCCCGTGACGGCGGAACGAGAGTCATTAATGGCGTACTCGACCGGGGTACACCATAAATCCCAATCGTGCTGGTTGGCGTCGACATACGCGCGCAACATGCGTTCGACCGTGTGGTTTGTGTGCTCTGCCTGCCCATCACCTTGTGGGTGGTACGGCGTGGTAGAGGCAACCTGGACTCCCATCAACCGATGTAGCTCGAGATGCATCTCATCCCTGATGCGGGAGTCCCGATCACAGACGATCTTCATGGGAGCGCCGTGCAAACGCCACACTTGGTCGAAATACATGCGCGCGATCTGTGCAGCTGAGCTGTCAGCGTAAAGCATGGGAACTACGTGCACCATCTTGGACAACTTGTCCGTGAAGGTAGCAAACGCGTCGTACCCTCGCTCTGTGCGGGGCAGCCCAGTGACGAAGTCGATACTAACCACTTGCCACAGTCTTACTGGGACTTGCAGGGGGTTAAGCTGACCGTCTGGATACCCGTTGCGTGGCCGGGTCTGTTGGCACACAACGCAGGATTTGCACCAGTCGGTGACATCCTTGCTCATGCGTGGCCACCAAAAGCGACGGGATACCCTGTCCAGTGTCTTATCCCTTCCTGTGTGCCCTGCTGCTGGGGACTCGTGTGCTTCGCGCATCACCAGCTCTCTGAGGGGGGAATCCTGAGCTAGCACTAGCTGATACCGCCCTTCTGCCACTCGCCATATCATGTCGTCTACCATGCGAAATGTGTCTGTCCTCTGATGTGGGGCTGCGACCAGTTCCTCCTTCAACGAGCTGAGGTACTGGCTGCGTTCGTATTCCGCTTGCAAGGCGCGGACGAACTCATCAGCCTTCAGTGGGCCTGATGCTGCCCTGGCCCTTGCCGCAACCCCTGTAGTGACTAAAGGCTCGTCGGGTTCTGCCTCACTGTCCTTTCGCGCAGGCGGCGCTCGGGGCTTTGCCCTGCTGGCTGCTGGGGCCCACACCAGAAGGACCGGCCAGCGCAGCGGGGGTCGACCTCCATCAGGGGACTCGAAGAGGTGGTTGGGACGACCTTTTTCGTCCTTCGTGTCAAAGACTTTGACCGGATGAAGCCCATACTTGGGGTGAATCAACCGCCTCCAGGGGGCGTCATAGTCTGGCAGAGGATTCGTGCCCTTCTTATGCAGGATTACAACCACTAACCAAATTGAAATATATCATGTTAGCTACATGCTGTTCATTGGTATACAGATCATCTTATATGATAAAACAATTTGCTTTAGTGTACGAAATCAGCAAGTACCTGCATAATACATAAATACTGACATCATTATGAATGTTGACATTACACTGACTCACTAAGTGTATATGATCAAGTATTATATCAACATATGATACATAGATACCATCCAACAAACACATGTGCGTGTTGGATGTCAAGCGATGGCGATACATATGGGACAGGATAAAACAACCTGCTGAAGGGCTGGATGGAGAATATCTCCAGACCCGAAGGCAGTATACAGTGCTCAAATAAACAGTTGGTCACTATTGAGCACTGCCCATGCATCCCACACAATCGCTGGAGTAACTTCATTATCTACTTATGCATCATGACAATTGAATCGGAAACCTGATCACAATTCAGTGCATACTTTGTATAGTAAATCAGAAATTCAACATGATATCTGACAAAGTAAATAATAGAAATATTATGAGCATTTGCTCCAACTACTTAGTATCTGGGTGGCAACACCACCCAGAGAACTATCATGGATCCAAAGATATAAAGCAGATCTCCAGCAGACTCACTCGTGAGACTTTGCAATGCGATCGACTGCCAAAGACAGGCGACATAACCAAGGAGCAATCTCGCCTGAAAAGGTCATCTACGGAGTTGATAGTCCTAAGTAAGTTAAAAACTATCTGACAAACATCAGTCAGTGACTACAAGTCATTGTTGATAAAACACACATTATCACCACTTTTTGCATGGTCGTGGGTTTCAATCAGCAAAACCCCATGTGTTGACCATCACATATCTTCACGAAAATGCCATGAAAAATCTCATGTGTAAAAGTGAGATATGTTACATGAGTTATGTAAGATGTACACATTGCTATATATATATATATATATATATACGTTGTATATATATAAGGTTTTATTTTTTCCGGGAGCAAATTTTGATTGTTTCCGGAACAATTAACTTTTGATTTTCCCCGTAACAATGAAATTTGGCTACGGACACGCATATTTAGGGTTTAGTGAGAGTTTATGGGGTTTATCCAGTAGCCAGACACCCTAAAAACCTAACACTAAACCCTACATATGCTTTCCGGCGGCCAAAATTCATTGTTACGGGGAAAATCAAAAGTTGATTGTTCCGGAAACAATCAAAATTTGCTCCCAGAATAATATAGTTCCTATATATATATATATGGCCAAAAACAGTGAAAATGGGTAAAATCCCATTGCGGGAGATTTCAAAATTGAAATTTGGACTCGATTTTTTCACGGAATAACATTTTATACCTATTAAGGTACCTGAAAAATATTATGTGCACATTCATATCTCATATAACACCCTAAAAATCTTGTGTGTAACACCTAGGGGTGTACATAGTGGCTGAATGCGTGAAAAACTCACACGCATGATTTCAAAATGAAAATTCGGGATCTATTGATAAATATGCCCAAAATATTTCAGCACTTGTAACACCCTGAAAATCATGTGTAAAAACTAGGGGTGTAACATACCTCCTAGATACCACGTGGTAAACAGTGACATATTAAATGCGGTTTTGCTTTAATTCCTTTAGGAAATGTTCATACTGCTTAAATTTGATATAATTAGGTGTTACTGATACCATGTAACACCCTAATGTCACTATAGGTGATAAGGGTCACAGTAACCCTACACACCCTAAAATGCCACTATATAATAGTGAAACACTCTGTGTTTGGCATTTTGGTCATGCTGAAATCAGCACATTCATGACCAATATTTCGGGCAACAACCCAATAACCGTAGGGCAACAACCCAATAACTGTACAGCTGCTTCCTATGGGAATTGCATGCTACTTGATGAGGTAATAGGCACTTGACAACTGCCTGTGGAGTTCACACTTCCTTGAGGGGGGAAGAAGGTGGAACCATATATATACTTCACCTCATTATATCAATGTACAAAAATAATACATGTACAATATATAGAGAGAGATATATATATATATATCACACACACACACACACACACACACACACATCCATTTTAAAGGTTTTGTTGGTGTGGTGTTTTATCTTAGATGGCAGAAGAACCAGCAGCTATACCAACTATCGATATTGATCCTAATAACTGGTACTTTGACATTCTGGGTTCTTATGATCATTTCAGCAGATTCAAAATACCTTCATGGTTAAAGGGTTATGCTGACACACAGACCCGATATGATCAGATAGGATATTTCGATGCCATCAACAGAATGAAGACAGACATGAGTCGGTACAGAGATCCAGAGACTAAGCCTAAGGAACCACACGAGGATTACTCAGAGGCTAACCCCCCGCCTGCATTTGCAGATTCAGATGATGTTCAGGCCACCGCAACATTAATTCCAGCCGCAATTGTCCCTAAGGTGAAAATGAATCCACCGAAGGAGTACAAAGTCGGACAGGATGCCGAGATTTGGATAGAGACAGTAGACAAATATTTTCAGTTTACATATCCAGGTGCACCAGATAAGGATCTCATCACAGTCTTCCTCACGTTCATTCAGAATAATGACAGACACTATTTTCAGGTCGTGGCTAAAACACCAGATGCGACGTATGAAGATGTCAAGAATACATTCCTCAGACAGTTCGGAAATCCCCACAAGCGATCAGTTGCCAAAAAGCATCTTATGGCACTGCACCAGGGTAACCAGACTTTTGCAGATTACCTACACACATTCACATCACTGGCTGCTCTAGCATCAGTTGATTTGGATGATGTCTTGATCAAGGATAGATTCACCAGTAACATGGAATCAGACCTTCGGAAACAGTTTCATCTCAGATTTTTGACAGAGGATGAAAGGAATAACCTGTCGTGGGCACAGACCACACAGATTTTGCTCGATTTGATAATAATAATAATAATAAAACATTTACGTCGATGAGTAAGGCAACGCCTTCGGAACGATCTACTCGAGTCTGTTCCCCTCATACATGACAGATTTGAATTATGTAGTTCATTCGAAGCAGGCAGAGACCCTTCACTATAGGGGACAAAAGGAACAATCAGGAGGCCCAGTCAGGAAAGACAAGGATAAGGGCCGTGGCAATAAGCCATATGACAGATCCAATCAGAATCGAGGCAACCAGAATCAGAATGCCAACCAGAATTCCCAGAGGAATAAAGGAAAAGGCAAAGGAAAAGGCAAGGGAAAAGGAAAAGGAAAGGGATCAGCATCATCTCCCTCCCAGCCTTGTCAACGTCGTGGTCGTACCAATCACGCCACAAAGGATTGCTTTCCCAACAAGACACCAAATGGGAAACCCATAAAAGGCAATCCTCCAGCTCAGAATCCATACAGAGGACAGCAGCAACAGAATAATCAAGGTGGCAAAAGTGAGTCCAACAAACTCCTAAAAACAGTCAACACCCTGGTTAAGGAGCTACAGAATCAGCAGAGCATCAATGCAGCAATTGCAGCTCCAGCTCCAACTCCAGCATCAGCTCCAGCTCCTCAGGGAAACTCTCCGGGTACTGCACAGGTACCAGTGATGAGGGCACCCCAAAGATAAACCAACATGAAAATGCCACTGAAGCAAGTGGCCGGGTTGAGAGTATCTCAGAAGAAGTCCTTTCCAGTCTCACATTACCGTTCCAGCAGATGGATACTCCCTCAGAACACATCGCACAAATGCGGTCTCAGATAGCACAGCTGAAATCACAGAAGAAGCTGTTGTCGTACAAAGGGAAAGTATATGGACAGAGTACTCACATTTTGGTAGATCCAGGAGCTACATCGTCATTTATCGACAGACATTTCGCTTCTCAGCTTGGTATATCACCAACAGACTCATCATCATTCTCAGTGGGATTGGCTGGAGGAAGCCAATTACCCTGTACATCCTATCTTCCCAATGCTACATTCACGCTGGGTAAGTATAAGGATACAAAAGATTTCTATGTCATTGACATGAAACCCTTCACAGTCATCCTGGGACAGGATTGGTTGAAAAGAAGGAACCCACACATTGACTTCCAGTCCAAGAATATGACGATCACTAGGAAACACTCATCAGGTTCCAGTGTTCGTACAGTTCTGTCCAGAGTTGAACAGACTCCAGGATCAGATGACCTTCCTGAAATGAAATTGGTCAGTGCCACCACTATGAGGAAGCACCTACGACGTATACGATCCAGTGGGTCGGCTGAAGAAGCTGTAGCTTATCTCTTTTTTTTCTCAGAGGTCGATGGTGAGCTGGTCATGGCAGCAACAGACTCAGACACCACTATGGAAGACCCAAAGGTCACAGCAGCACGTGATCTAATCAGAGAAGACTTTTCAGATATTTTCCAGGAGGATCTTCCAGCTGGCCATAGGCCAGAACGGTTTGAAGGTGGATATCATCGCATCAACATTGAACCTGGGCATAAGCCACCATCACAGCCAGTTCGTACTATTCCAGTGCCTATGATGGAGGAGCTCAAACGACAGATCATCAAATATGTCGAACTGGGTATCCTTCGTCCATCATCATCACCATATGGATGTCCAATCATTTTCGCTCCTAAGCCAGGGGGGAAGTGGAGGATGTGCTGTGATTATCGAGCCCTTAATAACATCACCATAAAGGACACATATCCATCGCCACCTCACGATACCCTTCTTGAACAGCTTAAGGGGGCACGATGGTTTAGCAGATTTGATTTCGATCAGTTCTTCCATCAAATACCCATACATCCAGACGACATTCACAAGACAGCGATACGTACAAGATATGGTTCATATGAGTGGACAGTGATGCCTTTCGGGTTAACTAACGCTCCTGCGACCGCTCTACGTGTTGGAAATCGAGCATTCTTTGACTTCATCGATCAGTTCTTGGTCATCTTCATGGATGACACCATAGTGTACAGTCCAAATTTTGACAGCCACGTGAAGCATGTTCGACAGTTCTTACAGCGCTGCAGAGATCATCAGTTCTACATCAGGCCTTCTAAGGTTGAGTTGTTCGTCAGATCCATCGATTTTATCGGACACCATATCTCAGAGGCAGGCCTATCCATCATCGAAGACAGAATCTGTGCAGTCATGGCTATCCAGCCTCCAGTGTCATATGGTCCAACCGTTGGTAAACAGCCTCTACGCCGTATGGCTAAAGATGGCAAGTCATCTCTTCGGTTATTTTTGGGCATGGTCGGCCAGTTTAGGAGATTTATACCAAAGTTCTCCAAGATTGCCGAGCCGCTCAATCGTCTCCTTAAGGATAATGCAGAGTTTGTCTGGGAATCTGAGCAGCAGCAGGCATTTGATAATCTCAAAAGTGCCATCTGCCATGCTCCAGTACTACAGCTTCCAGATCGGAAACTGCCATCTATTATGGAGGTCGATGGATCAGGCACACACGTTGGTCAAGTAGTATTGCAGGATCAAGGAAAAGGTATGAAGCCATGTGGCTATCACAGCGTCACTCTTTTTGATACACAAAGACGCTGGCCTATTCCTGAGATCGAGCTATTTGCCATTGTGGAGGGCTTCCGATTCTTTCGCCACATCTTGCTGGGAGCTCCAGAGACTATTGTTCGCTCAGATCATCAGCCACTGGCTTATTTCCAGTCTAAATCCACACTAAGCCCCAAACAGGCGAGGTGGTTGGATGAGCTCTCCGAGTACAACTTTCGAATAGAGCACATTTCTGGCGAGAAGAATAAGGTTGCAGATGCACTTACCCGTATTTCTACACTCTTTGAACTCAATGATTGTCTGCAACATATAGACGTCGGCGAGGCACCTTCAACAGACATTCCGTCTAAGAGCATCCACATGATCGGTCGAAAAATCATCGGGGCTCTGAAAAGCAATAGCGCCAGCAGCAAAGGACCCTGCCGGCCGAGAGTCGAGATAGCGATGAACAACTTCACGCTGCACAATAGTGCGAGCGTGCTCCCTCAGCTCAGCGCGAGCCAAGGGGGTCCGTGGCAAATTCTGCGGAATGAATGTTGTTTGCGTAAAAACATCGGACCCAAGATCGACGAGCGAAACTTGGGTCTCACCGTCAGCTGAGAGCACAGAGGTGGGTTGGTAGTGCGTCGATAAAATCGCACCACCAACCCCAACGCCCTCAGACGCAATAGAAATCTGCAAAATGATTGGCGGGGTCTCCAAACAATCTGGCCCAATCGAAATGCCCACGCCAGGGATAGGAGAAGCGGAAACAACGGCTGCAGCGCTCTGATAAAAAGAAATCACGCCACGCGACATGGAGCAAACTGTCAGCAACTTCCGATGCCCCAGAGATGCCCCCTTCTCCAACTTACTGTCCGCCGATGCCAGGAGAGCCACCGCCTCTCCCAGGGTGCCAGGCAAAGAAACAACTTCCGGCATCTAAGCTAGTCGCACGCCTCCCCCACCAGAGGTGCTATCCTGAATAAATCGTGGGCGGGTGAATCACACCCGGACTGAAACGAACGGAAATAAGCTAAATATGACCGTCCATACAATCAGAAAAATAAACACTCGAAGGTGAGTGGGCTCATAACCTGCTAGAAAAGCAGTCTCAGGCAGTGAGACGTGCGAGCAAGGGATGAACCGAAAGCCACGAGAATAACATTAGATGGAATATAAGGTTATTCTCTAGGAACTGTCACGTGTGACCCACCAAAGGTGACGACATATCGATATCGAGGTCGATCTCGACTGTCGATACCGATATTCCAGCAACCGGAAATGATGACAGTCACCAACATGACCGAATGATAGAGGTGATTAGCAGAATTGACAGAGGTGACCGACAGAAGTGACTGACTCAAATGTGACATTTGAATATCTGCACCTACAGTAGACCAGACTTGAGAGAATTGGTGAAACCATTTAGGATTCGATCAGTCGAACATAACTGGAGGGAATCGAGGAGGACCTCAGGTACAACCACATCAGCAGATCTGTGAGTATTCAAATGAGAGACTTGGGATGTGACAGTCAAAGACATTTAAGTACTGATGATTGATCCCAGCTGATCGGCTATTGCAGTCAGTAAATGACTGAACACATGAAGTGACATGGCAAGGACAAGTTACCTTAAGTAGAGAGCTGTGCAAGCTCTCGGGGTTGGGTTTAAATTTGTTATACATTGCAGCCACCTCTGTGGCTGCTAAGTAACTTAACCGAACGTGTAATTAAAAAGATCTGTAACCGATATTCCGATATCTAACCTTGGGATTCCTTGCACTTCAACCAGTGCTATTAGAGCATTCCCGTAAGCTTGCTTACACCGGAGTGATCCTGCCTTAGGACTCACACCCCGAACAACATGGCACCGCATAACAATCGGAAACCAATAACATAACATAGCACAACACAACATTCGGAGAGCATGGCACGGCATGGCACCGGCATAGGGCCCTCCCTGCTAACGCAGCCATGTCCCCCGTAGACATGTCCCCCGAGGGCCCTCCGTGCTGACGCACCCATGTCCCCCGAGGACCCTCCCTGTTGACGCACCCATGTCCGCCGAGGGCCCTCCGTGCTGATGCAGACCTATCCCCCGAGGCCCCTCCCTGCTGACGCAGCCATGTC